>CM045750.1:23531918-23571918 GCA_024760905.1 Plotosus lineatus | reverse complement strand
TTTAAAGGACACACAGTATTAAAAAAATAAACTCACCCAGCTGTTGCCATCATGCAGATGTTAGTTGCTTGTCTGGACCTGTCTCATCGTAGAATTTATGAATCCTGTCGTCTGGAGAAACACGACACACTCGAAAATTTCTGTTGATTTTTAAAAAAGTTTGATAAAACAGTGTGATTACAATTCACTCCAAAACACAAAGCTCCATTTCTTTCTTTCTTTCTTTCTTTCTTTATTTATTTATTCATTTTCTGAACCGCTTATTCCCAATTAAGGTCATAGGGAGGCTGGCACCCATCTCAGCCGCCTCTGTGCGTGGGTGCGGTACACCCTGGACAGCTCATAAGGCCATTACAGTATCTATTATTTATTTAATTATCTCTCTATCTATTATTTATCTATCTATTTATTTATTTATTTATTTATTAATCTAAGTGGTACAGATGTGGTGCCAGTTCTGCGGTTTCATCTGGGTTGAAACTTGGACCTGTTTACTGAGAAAGTCGTGAAGTGCACATTTCCTTTTCTTCTTTTTCTCTTTATTTTTGTTTATTGTTTTTTTCCAGCAGGTCTGTGATTAGATACTGAAGTGAAATAAATACAAAAAGAAAGAAAGAAAGAAACGATACATGAACTGCAGGCGCAATTTATACTTCCAAAAGCTGATTGGTACAGATGAACAATGTACACACACACACACACACACACACACACACACACACACACACACACACACCCTAGTCACACTCTCTTTATCACTCTCTCTCTCTCTCTCTCTCTCTCTCTCTCTCACTGTCACTCTCTCACTTTCCCTCTCCCGTCTCTCATTTTCTCTCTCTCCCAATTCTTTCTATCCTCGCTCTCGTGTCTTCACTCCCCTCCCATTTCTCTCTTCCAGCTCTCTCTCTCTCTCTCTCTCTCTCTCTCTCTCTCTCTCTCTCAGTCACACCCTCTCTCTCTCACACTTTCTCCCCTGTCCCCTACTCTGCCTCTCTCGCTCTCTCTCTCACCCCATCTCTCCCTATTTCTCTCTCTCTCACTTTTTCTCTCAACCCCCCACACACACACACACACACACACTCTCACTCTTCCAGTTTTATCACATTGTGAAAACGTTCATTTGGAGACTGAAGCTGAAACTTACTAAGAATTTCCCCTTCGTCTGTCGACTTCAACCAGATTTATGCTGATGTCACATTTTCCTCCTGGGAATACGTGTGTATGTGTGTGTGTGTGTGTGTGTGTGTGTGTGTGTGTGTGTGTTACATCAGTGTCCGATGGAAGCTCTGACTTTTGGAACATTTTTTTTCCTTTGGCCTGGTTGTGAGACAGTAGAACAGTAAGGAAGTTAAAGTGAGAGAGAGGGAGAGAGAGAGAGAGAGGGAGAGAGAGAGAGAGAGAGAGAGTGATGTCAGCGCTGAGATCTGTGTTTTTTGATGGAGCGGCACTGCGCTGACCAACATGTTATTAAATCCGAAAATTTCTGACATCTGCAGGTGAGAAATTGAGTCAGAGTTGAGGAGCAAGAAAATGATTGCATGAGTGAGAGCCTGATTTGTGTGTGTGTGTGTGTGTGTGTGTGTGTGTGTGTGTCAGAGAAAGTGTGAGAAACTCAGGTCAAATTTCACACACGCACAAAACTGGGATGTAAGGAGAAAAATTTCACCATCAAGTGCATTAAACATAAACAGATGTGTGTGTGTGTGTGAGTGTGTGTGTGTGTGTGTGTGTGTGTGTGTGTGTGTGTGTATGTGTCTGAAATGTCATTTGAATTTCTCACACTTTCTTTGACACACAACTGCATGAGGGATCCATGAGGAAATAGGATTAGGGGGCAATCCATCTTTCCCCGTCAACCTTAAAGCTTTAAACCGTGGGATTAGTTTCGCCGGGGTATAATCCAGATTTTAATCTCAACCCAGTGTATTATGCCAGTACTTTTTTTTTTGTTCTTTACAATAGTTATTATAGCGTTTCTGCCATATATTATCTACATTTCAACTAGCATGTAATCTGTAAACCTCTTACATCATAGCACTATTGACTTCTCCATGCTGATTGGCCAGAATATGTTGCTTACTTTTACAAGCATCTTCACACCTTTATAGCGCCACCCTGCAGCATCGTTTATATCACAGGTGTCAAACTCATGCCACCAAGGACATGTGGCTGCAGGATTCTGTTTCAACCAAGCAGCAACACACCTGACTTTACTCATTTAAATAACTGATCTGAATATTCAGGCAGTTGATTGGTCAGACTGTACAAAGCACGGATTGACCAATCAACTGCCTGAAGTCTCAGATCGTTTGTTTAATTGAGCAACGTCAGGTGTGCTGCTGCTTGGTTGAAACAGAACATGTCCTTTGTGGCATGAGTCTGACACCCCTGATTTATAAACAGTACTCTAATAGGTTACAGTTACTTTTAGGCACAGCTGATTGCAAATGAGGTAGCCCAGGTCAGCCACACCTTCTTGACTGAGATTGACAGGAAACAAGGCCACACCTCCTTGACAAAGTAACAAGTGTAGAGGCCACATCTCCTTCATTCAGACCGGCAGGCATTAAGGTCACACTTCCTTCATATTGTGAGATAAATACAGGCCACACCTTCTTTATTAAGATTGACAGGACTAGACAACACACCTTCTTCACTGAGTGCAATGGATATACTTTCTTCATTCAAACTGTTAAGAGAAAAAGGCCACAGCTGCTTCACTAAGGAACAGGAATAAAAGCCACACCCCCATTCACTGTGCTGATAGGTTCAGTTCATTTTATGTAACCGCTTCATCCTAATTAGGGTCGCGGGGAGGCTGGTGCCCATCCCAGCCAACTCAGGGCGAGGGCAGAGTACACCCTGGACAGCTCGCCAGGCCATCGCAGAGCGGAAACACGCTGACGGCTTTTCAGCCTACTCTTGTCGAAAGTCAGCAATGGTTCTTTTACATGCCTCACACCATAGACAGTGAGAGACATGGCCGGCCTTTGATAACCCAGTTAGCTGCACTGGGGGGGACAGTGATAACCTTGTGGAGAGCGGGACTCGAACCCCCAACCTTTGGATCAGCGATCCGGCGCCTTATACCACTAGACCACCACTGTCCTTGTGCTGATAGGGAGAAAGGCAACACCTCCTTCATTGATTGACAGCAAAGAGGCCACAGCTCTTTCTCGACATAAATATGAGCCAAACCTTCTTCTCTGCGGGTAGTGGTGGTCTAGTGGTATAAGGCACTGAATCGCTAATCCAAAGGTTGGGGGTTCGAGTCCCACTCTCCACGAGGTTGTCACTGTCCCCCCCCTTCCCCAGTGCAGCTAACTGGGTTATCAAAGGCCGGCCATGTCTCTCACTGTCTATGGTGTGAGGCATGTAAAAGAACCATTGCTGACTTTCGACAAGAGTAGGCTGCAAAGCCGTAGGCGTGTTTCCGCCCTGCGATGTCCTGGCGAGTTGTCCAGGGTGTACTCTGCCCTCGCTCGGAGTTGACTGGGATAGGCACCAGACTCCCCGCGACCCTAATTATGACGAAGTGTTTACAGAAAATTAACTGATCCGTCTTATCTGAAATTGATAGGCACAAAGATCATACCTTCAACACTTAGGGACAAGAATAAGGGCCACACCTTCCTCAAAGAGACTAATAGATATGAAGGCCATACTTACATCTTCAGTGAGTAACAGAAATAGAGGCCACACCTCCTTTATTGAGATTGATATGAGATCACACCCCTTTCACTGGGATGGGTAGATTTAGGTCATGCGTCCTTTACACTGGTGCGCTTTTCAAAGCAAACAGTTCTAAGAACTCGTTGAGGAACCGATCCCTGAGAACTATTTTGTTGTTGCTATGTGATGTACAGTAATCTGGCTGACGGATGATATCGAGATGCCACTACCTTGTTGCATAGTAGTGCCATATGTTAATATACTGTTGGAAAACCAGCAAATTTGCAACATTAGGATTTAAATTTGCTCACTTTTTTAGCATGTTTCTATGGAAACGGATCATTCCACTACACTGTAGAATGGGGGGGGGGGTATGTGTACGACAAACACACGGACAAAAATAATTATGTCAAAATGTTATGTCATGTCATTAATCACATATAGACTTTATAAAACCTGGAATTCTCTGTTGTGCCATTTATATTATTATTATTATTATTATTATTATTAATAATTTTATTTTTTTATTATGTCGTTGTTAACATGTGCTGTTTCCAAGGCTAACATTTTACATGGAAAAGAGAGAAAAATACCACCAGACTTGATATGGCAGGTACAATACCGTAGTGATTAGCATGTCCACCTTACAGTGAGCAGGAAGGTCCCGGGTTCGAGTCTCAGGTTCGGTGAGGGCATTTCTGTGTGAAGTTTGCATGTTCTGCTTTTCCTTGCATAGGTGTCCTCCACATACTCTTGTTTCCTCCTTCAGTCCAAAGACATGCACATTAAGCTAATTTACTGCTCCAAATTGCCCCAGGTGTAAGTATGGGTGTGTTTATGTTGGCCCTGCAATGAACTGGGGAGCTCTTCGGGTTGTGCCTTCACCGACAGTCGACTGAAATGAGCTTCAGCCCCCTCATGACCTTAGTAGGAGTAAGCAGTGTGACAAACGAATGAATGAAATATATTAAGGACTGGAGTGAAATTGATGAAAATTTTTAATTAAAAACAAAAAAGGAGAATGAAATTATAATAAAATAACCTGTAAAACTTTCTTCTCATGGGGAAGTGATGGCCTGGTGGTCGGGTGCTGGATTACTAATCCCAAGGTTCAAGCCCCACTATCAACAATTTGCCACTAATGTTGTGCCTTCCCAAGAGCAGCTAACAGGGTTATCAAAGGCCGGCCATGTTTCTGCCCTGCGGTGGCCTGACAAGCTGTCCAGGATGTGCTCTGTCCTCGCCCAGAGTCGGCTGAGATGAATCCCAGCCTCCTTGTGACCCTAAATAGGAGGTTAGGGAAAGAAAATGTAAGGGGGGGGATCAGAAAAGAAAGTGGTCTTTCAATAATATCGAGACAGCAGACACCACTGCAAAAACAAACAAAAACATTTATATACATATACGATGAGTTCTCTTTCCCTAACATATGGCTCCTACTGATTGAGTGGCATGGTCAGTTGCATGGTGAATATTTTCATTACAAGGTTTATTTTAGGTCTACAAAAACTAAATGTTATGAAAACGTTGCTATACCTACTGGGCTTTATTTATATTCCAGTCATATCGTGACTTGTATCAAGTGACTTAAACAGAAAAGCCTTTGATATATCATCCACAGAGCAAACGTTTGAACGCCGGGTGATGCACATAGCAATCCATGGTTGGGAGCCCAAGAGCGATTATTGGTTGAAATCTTAAGGAAAGAAGGATACCTTACAAGTGACGCTAGCTTTTGGTCTGGGAGTTTCTGCATACAACGGAAGAATAGTGCTTTCATCCAAGCGTGTTACACCACTTCTATCTTTGCACGCACAACAATTTGAAACAACCAGACAAAGCATTTGCATGCCTTTCCCCGGTTGGTGGTTGTTGTTTGGTAGGGAAGCTCTATCTGAAGGTTGGGAATTGGCTACAGGGAAAAAATCCAAGGGAAAAAGTGTCAAAAATCATGATGAGTTTCACCTTGAAAGCGATAGACATCACTGACATTACGCCCCATGCTAACAGGATTGGTCATTACACAGAAAAGACGTCTAATCTAATAAGGGGACACAAGTCTATTGACATACAGAGCATAGGCTGCACACACACACACACACACACACACACACACACACACACACACACACACACACACACACACACACACAAAATGGCAGAGATAAAAGGGTGTTATGACAAATGATAACAAGTAAACATGTGCCATGTGCTTGACAAATTAGCATAAGCTTCAGCAATGTGAATTAAATTGACAGGAAAGTCCCTCACACAAAAACATACTCCCTAAAAACTTCTTCCTTCCATCATTCATCTTTGGATTTTATTCAAATAAACTGCACAGAATGTAAGGCCAGCCTTAAAAATATCTTTGTTGGCGGTAACACGGCTGATATTGTAGATAAAAATCCCTCCTGAGCATTCACAGATGCAAAAAATAAAAATATAGCGTCCAGTTGTGTTGAAAAAACGTGTGTGTCCCCTATCATACACCGTACTAAAAAGTGAACAAAGCGACATCAGTATCAACCGCACCTGTGATTGGTCAATTTCACCAGTTTGGTGAAACAGCAATTTTCATTGGCCAGTACTGTCTTAACAAGAAAGACAGAAAGCATGATGGGAGGGGACAATGATCGGCAAAAACAACCTGTTCTCTGTCATTATTAAAGGTCCCAACGTGAAAATAATAAATTAATTAATGCGTTTCAAATTGAGCAACACATTTGCTGACATTTTCAAACCAATACAAGTTAATTATAAACCGCCAGCAACAGTGCGCAGCGTGATGAAGGTATTTGACTTTGACACATTGTTGAATGCAATATTAAAAGTTGATATGCTGAAACCTTGATACTCTGTTGATTACAATATTAAAATAATAAACTTTGATATTCAGTATGTTGATTTCAAATACAAGATTTTTTATTTCATTCTACTGTGTTTACAATATCACATTCATAATATAGCATGATGGATCAAAAAAAAAAAAAAAAAAAAATTCCCACAAATCCAGGGTGGCCTGCACAGGCAAAATAAAAAAAAAAGTTCCTCTCTCCTTGTGTGAATCTTTTTTTTTTTTTATGTTATTGCCAAAGAATTTTTAAAGCTTGATCTAACGACGGATAGAAATGCACTGAAGAATTACTGTCTCAATGATATGAACAATAAAACTAACAGAATCGTTCTTTAAATGATATGGGGATGTGTTCAGTGAACTTGAGCTGGTTTGTTGAAAGCAGGAAAAATGGGCAAGCGTTAGGACCTGATTGATGTTGACGTTGACTACATTATTATGGCTAAATAACTGAGTGTATACATGGCAGAAATTACCAAAATTACAGGCCATGTTTTGATAGGGGTGTTCCCAGTATGTAGTGGTACATGTCTACCAAAGTTGGTCCAGAGGAGGACTACCATCTGGCATCAGGGTCATGGGTGCACAAGACTCACTGATTGATGGGTGTGCAGAGCAATGGCTTTCCAGTCAGGTTTAAACCCATAGAAACGTCTGTAGCACAAACTGCTTGAAGAATAAATGCTGGTGATGATACAGAGATGTCAGAATACACAGAGCAATACAGCTTTCTGTAGACCAGTCAGGGTGACCATTCTGATCCCTGTCTACCTAATTCACACCGAAGAACTGGATTCATCAGACCAGACCACCTTCTCCTGTTGAATGGTCATGTTTTCCTTTATATTGTTCTGATTGGTAGATGCATGTGCATTGCATACCTAGGAAGAGATGGCGCCATGATGCATTGTGGAAAGAAGGCAAGCCTTCTTCTGTACCCTGCCCTGGGTAATGTTCAGTTGGGAAACCTTTAGCCCTGGATTGTACTTTGACATTCTACCACCTACCTTCACATTCAAACAGAGTAAATACACCATGGCAAAGGTACGGCCTGTGTTTGTTCTGAAATGGTCATCACAAAGAGTTTGGTTGAATCTGTTGACATGGCTTCCACAGTCTCCAGATCTTGGCTTGGGATGTCGGGTGTTGTTCTAAAAATAGAGGTCAAATCTTCTCCTTTTCCTTTCGGCTTTTCCCTTCTGGGGTCGTCACAGCGAATCATCTGCTTCCATCTCACCCTATCCTCTGCACCTTCTTCTCTTTCACCAACTACCTTCATGTCCTCCTTCACCACATCCATAAATATTGTCTTTGGTCTTCCTCTAGGCCTTCTGCCTGGTAGTTCCAGCCTCAGCATCCTACGACCAAGATATTCACTATCCCTCCTCTGTACATGTCTGAACCATCTCAATCTAGCTTTTTTGACTTTGTCTTCAAAACATCTTACATGTATTTCATGTAAATTTCATCTAATTCCGCGACTCTGGCGAAGGCGGGGTACACGCTGAGCAGTTTTCCAGACTGTCACAATGCAACACAAATACAAAACTATTCACACTCACAAATATACACCCAGGAGCAATTAATAATATCCAATAAGCCTGATATGCAGGTCTTTGGATTGGTTGATGAAACCAGGGTACCCGGAGAAAATCCACACAAAGTGGCCTTGCTATGCAAGGAACTCAAACCCGGGACCTTCTTGGAGTGTGGCGGAATTTCTAACCACGACACCACCGCAGAATCCCAACATGGGAAAATAAAATCACTGCAGCCATGACCTCCAATCTGCGAACAGGTAGGCAGTTCAGTGTTACTGGCTAAACAAGCAACCAGAGGCCATATTAGAGGATTGGGACATGTCCCTGTGTTTGTCTCTGCCTCCCAAGTTTTAGTTCCTGCATCTGAAGTCCGAGCCTGGAAGTGAACACGCTGTTCTGTTCAGCTCCAGAAGGTCCCTGATGTTTTATTCAGCAGTTCCTCTGAACACGGTGGGGACAGCATAGCCTTGTCCCATCCCCTCCCTCTCCCTCTCTCCCCTTCTCAGATCGATATGTCCGTGTCTCTGAGTCCCTCTTGTCATCTCTCCTGGCTGACACGTCTCTCCACTTGGCCACTGTTTGGTATTCCGGAGCGAGAATGCTTCAAGCGCTGCAGCGTTTATCCTTCAGACTGGCCGGAGATGAAGGGATGACCATAAAGAGAGAGAACGAGAGGTCAGGGCTTAGTCTATGTCTCCACACGCGTCTTTCTTTCCTGAACACTCGTATTTAGTTGGTAATAACTTTGAGGGTTAAGCGGACTGTGGTATCGGTGTCCAAAAATCCACTCAGTTCATTACTAAGAACATCTTATATAACAGTGCATATCTTATGTATTATATAATAGATAATTTATAGATATAGATCTATGTACTTATTTATTTTATTAAATCAGGTTAGCATTAAGCTTTAGCATTAGTGCTTGCTAGCTTCCTTTTAGCATTAGCTAATTCATTATTATTATTATTATTATTATTATTATTATTATTATTATTATATTCATTCATCCATTTTCTGAACAGTTTAATCCTATTTAGAGTCATGGGTAGGCTGGCGCCCATCTCTGCCAACTTTTGGCAAGGACAGAGTACACCCTGGACAGCTTGCCAGGCCATTGCAGGGCTATTATTATTAATTAATTAATTAATTAATTAATTCAGTCATTCATTTTTTGAAGTGCTTAATCCTAATTCGGGTCACACGTAGGCTAGTGCCCATCTCAGCCAACTCTGGGCGAGGGTGGAATACACTGCTTGCCAGGCTATCGCAGGGCTATTATTATTATTATTATTGTTATTATTATTAATTCATTCATTCATTTTCTGAACCGCTTAATCCTAATTAGGGTTACAGGGAGGCTGGCACCCATCTCACTGACTCTGGGCGAGGGTGGGGTACACCCTCGGCAGCTCACCAGACCATTCCAGGACTAACACTTGCCACAACACTTTACACGAACCAACCTTTCATTCTCACACCTACGGGTGATTTGGAACGGCTAATTAACCTACTGTGCATGTTTTTGGACTGTGGGAGGAAACCGGAGTACCCGGAGGAAACCCTCGCAAACACTGGGAGGAAATGCAAACTCCACACAGAAACACCTGAGCTGGGAATCAAACCCAAGACCTTCTTGCTGTGAAGCGGGGTTGCTAACCACTATGCCACCGTGCCGCCAGAGGTAATCTTAGCTATTGGACAATTTTAGGCATAACTACGATGAGCTACAACTAGATTCGCGAAACTTTATTTATTTAATTTCAGATGGAAAATGTTCCAGACTATTCTAAAGAAATAAAAAACAAATAAAAATATCTAAAATATAAAATCCCTCTCATGTAGGTGTATATGCAAGATCTATTCCGTTATCGTTATGTTAGGGTGGGTGGAATATCCTTTGCCGTGCTTCAGTCGGAAAATGGCAAGTTTTGAGGTTCATGGCATGAATGTCACATGTTTATTAGTCAGCACCATATTCACTTAGTGATTGAGGGTCATAGACTCCAGAACACAACTAATAAGAGAATAGTCTGAAATCATTATGACAGTAGTTTGCAAAAAAAAAAAAAAAAAAAGCCAATTTATTCCTCTTACAGAGCATCAACGCCGCTTTATTCATCCTGTGTAGCTGTTTAAAATGAGAAGCGTGTGAGGGTTTGTGTGTGTGTGGGCGCGATAGGATCCCGGATGAGATCTCCCTCATGGATGCGATGTGGCGGCTGTCAGGAGGATCGGTAATTATCAGTTGTCTGAACAGACAGATGGAATTGGAGAGAGTGACTGACAATTTTCTGATCGCTTGTTTCAGAGACAGAGAGAGAGAGAGCGAGAGAGAGAGCGAGGTGGGGGTGGAGAAAGGAGGGTAGTGCTAATAGCTAAACTTTAATATATGACCTTATCGAAAATTCTCCCCCATTACTAGCATGAGGTGTCATTTGTTCACCTTCCTGACAGGACACATCTTGTCCTATGGCCTTCCTTCCTCTGTCTCTTTATTCATTTTTCATTCTCTTTCTTTTCATCTCTTGTTCTGCAAAAAAAAAAAAATCTCAGAAGGTCAGTCGAGGTGGACGGCCTTCTCAGGCCTCGTACATAACTCGGGCTGACATATGGATCTTTTAGCACGTTTCTGCACTGTGATCTCCAGCTATGCTCAAGCGAGGCTTCGGTGTTGCCCTCTCACTGTGGATCATGTCAAAGCAAGCATCAGCTCTCTTTCTCTCTCTCTCTCTCTCTCTCTCTCTCTCTCTCTCTGTCTCTCACACACACTTTAAACAATATATCAAGAGGTCACATGACTTTAGCACTGAGCACGTGCACTATTTCTATCCTTTGCATGATAATAAATTAATAAATAAATCAACACAATATGTTCCAGTTGGGCGGTGGTGACCTGGCGATAAAGGGCGTTGGATCGCTGATCCTAAGGTCGGGGGTTCAAGCCCCACTCTCCATGGGTTGTCACTGTCCCCCCCCCTGTGCACTAACTGGGTTATCAAAGGCCGGCCGTGTCTCTCACTGTCTGTGGTCAACCATTGCTGACTTTCAACAAGAGGAGCTGCATAGCCGTCAGCGCGTTTCTGCCCCCTGATGGCCGGTGAGTTGTCCAGGAGGGATTTTGCCCTCGGTAAGAGAGAGCGGATACCTGGAAGGGCCAGTGATGTCAGAAGCATGTCAACACACCAGTAACCAGTAATATGTTCTGGTTTCGGATTGAAGCTTTATGGACTGATTATATCTCCACAATATGATTTTTCTCCTTTCAAAACTTTGAAATGAATGCTCACCCGCTGTGGAAAGGCTGGTGCTTATCTCTGCTGACTCTGGGCAAAGGTGGAGTACACCCTGAACAGCTTTCTAGTCCATCGCAGGGTCAGCTCACATTCACACAACCATCCACTCACACGCTCACTGAGGGCCAATTCGAAACGGCTAATTAGCTGAATGTGCCGGTCTTTGGTTGAGGGAGGAAACTAGAGTACCACAAGGAAACCCATGCAGGATGGGAGGAACTTAGAAACTCCAGTCAGTAATGATATTTTGGGGGCGTGGTCAAGCAGGTAGAACACCTGATTATGGAAATGTAGATCTGTGGGTACAAACTTCTCAAGTTAGGTGAAATATAAAGTACAAAGTGTAATACTCATAATAATGACTTTCCTGTGTAATGTTGGGTGGGGCCCCGTGATGGCCTGGTGAGCTGCCCAGGATGTACCCCACCTTCACCCAGAGTTGGCTGAAATGGATGGTAGGCTCTCTGTTTTTTTTTTTTTCTCCAACAGTACAAAGACATTCACATTAGGCTAATTTGCTGTTTTACATGACTAGTTTGAATGGTTGTGTGTACTGGTCCTGTGATAGTCTGTTCAGGGTGTACCCCACCTTTGTCCGATGTCAGCTGGGAATGTCCCCACTGACTCTAATAGGATGAAGCAGGTCTGCAAATGAGTGTATAAGAAGTGTAAGGAAGATTTCATCGATTCGTATTCCGTGAGAAATCCTGTTCAGGGTGTAATGCTGATATCGCAGGCAGGTACAGAGCTCATGGTGCGAGCGCTATGCCGTGCTTCCTTCTTTCTCCAGCAATCAGTAAACCAAATGGAGGTTACGGTGCTCAGCCGATCGAGATACGTAATACACTGTTGGTTTTACATTGTATTTTATTTCCATTTGGCCTTGTTTGTGTTGTTGTGCCCTTTTTGTAAAGCTGCGATATAGATTTACAGAAAATGTTAAGTATTTATTTCCCTGGGGAATTGTCATAATAAAAGGGCACTGTTTATGTTGGCAGTGTTTGCTGGAGTATTTTTGTACTCAAGAAACAATCTTGGCACCAAAAGAGAAAGATTTGCAAGTGTAAAGCAGGACAGGGTGAACGGTTGATTATTTTCCTTCAGCAGCATGCACTGACGTCTTTTATTCCTCCCACCAAGGATATTTTGTGGATGTGTGCGTGTGTGTGTGTGTGTGTGTGTGTGTGTGTGTGCATGTGTGAGTGTGTGTGTGTGTGTGTGTGTGTGTGTGTGTGTGTGTGTGTGTGTGTGGGTGCATGTGCGAGTGTGTGCGTTTGTGTATGTGTGTTATGTGTGTGTGTGTGTGTTTGTGCGTATGTATATTTGTGCGTGTGTATTGTGTGTGTTTGTGTGTGTGTATTGTGTGTCCGTGTATGTGTGCGTGTTTGTGCATGTGTGTATGTGTGCGTGTGTTTGTGTAAGTGTGTTTGTGTGTGTGTGTGTGTTTTTGTGCGTTTGTGCGTGTGTGTCTGCGGTTGTGTCTGTGCATGTTTGTGTGTGTGAGTATGAGTGTGTGTGTGTGTGTGTGTGTGTGTGTGTGTGTGTGTGTGTGTGTGTGTGGGTGCATGTGCGAGTGTGTGTGTGTTTGTGTATGTGTGTTATGTGTGTGTTTGTGTGTATGTATATTTGTGCGTGTGTATTGTGTGTGTTTGTGTGTGTGTATTGTGTGTCCGTGTATGTGTGCGTGTTTGTGCATGTGTGTATGTGTGCGTGTTTGTGTAAGTGTGTTTGTGTGTGTGTGTGTGTTTGTGTGCGTTTGTGCGTGTGTCTGTGCGCTTGTGTCTGTTCATGTTTGTGTGTGTGTGTATCAGTGTGTGTGTGTGTGTGTGTGTATGTGTGTGTGTGGGTGCATGTGAGTGTGTGCAAGTGTGTTTGTGTATGTGTGTTATTTGTGTGTGTGTTTGTGCATATGTATGTTTGTGCTTGTGTATTGTGTGGGTTTGTGTGTGTGTATTGTGTGTCCATGTATGTGTGCATGTTTGTGCATGTGTGTATGTGTGCATGTGTTTGTGTAAGTGTGTTTGTGTGTGTGTGTGTGTTTGCCTATCCATCACATTTGTCTGTTTGTTACTTTACACAAAAAAGTTAAACGTATTTCTCCTAATTATTTTGGAGGGGCGGAGTAACACTCACTCATTCACTTATTCGCTGAACAGCTTAATCCTATTAGGGTCACAATGAAGGCGGAGCCTGTCTCTAGAAAAGGGACATCCTGAGCAGCTTGCCCAGCCATTTTCAGGGCAACATACACACAACCGTACACACTCTCAGCTCGGGACAATTTAGGTGAGCTACTAAGCCTAATGTGCACGTCTTCGGGGCATCCAGGGGAAACCCATACAAACACAGTGACAAAACATAAACTCCACACAGAAAAGGCCCAATCCTGAGAATCCGACCCAGGACCTTCTTGGTGTGAGGTGGACGAGCTAAACACTACATTAGATTTTTGTAGATGATTTACATAAAATTCTGCATCAAGGAATTTTTAAAATAATTCTTTAACATCAGTGAGGATTTTTTTTTTTCTAAGTGTAGTATTACAGCATAACCAGCAGAGAGTGCTGTGCTGTGATACTTTATGTTTTTTTTTTGTTTGTTTTTGGGGTTTTTTTGGCTTGGCAGTGGTTTGCACTCTTCAAGTGCCCATCCAGTTCTTCGAATAGAAATTTAGAGACTGTAAGTAGACGCCACAGAAATGAAATACTTACGCACCAGGTTCCTTTTTCTCTTTGATATCCCCTAACAGGCTCCATTGCGATTTCCCAGAAATTGCAATTGTTTCGTACAATTATTAATCGGTGATCTTGAGCATTTTCCGCTGTTTATACTGTATTTACATGTCCCGCAACATCTTCAAAGCCAGCTATTACATAATATACAGGTTCGGATTGCACAGATAAGGGAAGTGTTTTGTTACTATAGAAACAGGCTGCTGTAATAGAAACTTTATCCACATTCTTCTGTCCAATCAGAATGAAGATTTCTTTCCTTCAACAGTGCGAAGTATTGAAATCACTACTCCATGTTTGCATTTTCACAGCAGCAGGTCTGGAATCGATTCAGCACGATCGCTGTATATGATAATTCTGTGTAATCTGTCTCCTTCATGCAGGCGGGGATGATTCGAACCGAGAAGGAGGAGTTCTTCATAGAGCCGGTGGAGACGGGACATCATGTGATGGAGCAGGAGGATGGTGGCGGTGGTCGTCCTCACATTGTGTACCGGTCTGCTGCCGTGAAGAAGCCTCCCACCAGCCCGCTTGCTGCAGACCTTCATTCCAAAGGTCAGCTTTGTCCTACAGTATACTGGCTTGCTTTTGCCCCCCCCCCCCCCCCCCCAATGTTGTATTACAGCAGGCCCTGCAGGGGGTGCTGTGTACACCTTTTTTCAGCCCTGCAAAGGTTTGCGCTCTCTATGTGCTGTTTTTTTTTTTGGCCCGTTTTCTCCGTATTTCATTCATTCCTTCATTTTTTTTTTTAAGCCGCTCAATCCTAATAAGGTTTACAAGAAAGCTGGCACCCATCCCAGTCAACTCTGGGCGAGGATGGGATTCACCCTGGACAGCTCACTAGGTCATCCGGCTGACACACACACATAATCACACAGACACACACACACACACACCGGCTCATTCTTACACCTAGAATCAACTTGAAACACCAAAATAGCCTACTGTGCATGTTTTTGGACTGTGGGAGGAAACCGGAGTACCCTGAGGAAAGCCATGCAAGCGCGAGGAGAACATGCAAACTCCACACAGAGACCCTTGAACCTGGAACTCGAATCCAGGCCTTCTTCATTGTAGGGCAGAAACACTGACGGCTCTGCAGCTGCTCTTTACGTGAACTTCCACCATAGACAGTGAGAGACATGGCCGGCCTATGATAACCCAATTAGCTGCACTGGGGCGACAGTGACGCTTGAACCCCCAACCTTCGGATCAGTGATCCAGTGCCTTACCACCAGGCCACCACTGCCCAGCATGTACTTGCATGAACAGTATATACGTACTGTATGAGATATAACATCCTCAGTGGTACATCTGTCCAGCACCGGTGGACCCATGACCCCTTTTCCCGTTTTTTTCCACTGTGAATATGTACGGTGATTCATTGTCAGACTAAAATACTTATGAAACATGTTCAGACGGGCAGGGTGACCTGTCCTCGGTCCTCAGCATCGTAAGCCTCTGTGCCGCTCTGTGCATCCTTTCAGCAACATGAGGGACCATAAGCTCTCCCAGCAGTTGACAGAAATGAAGAACGGATTGGATTACGTCGTATTATACTTCAGCGTGTGTGTTTGAGTGCTGTGAGAGAACAGGGTGTTCGGTTTCAAACCGAAGTCTATGTGAAACCGGTCTGTTACTATGGAGCTAGGTGGACTCTTGCTGCGTGTGATCGATGGGGTCGGGCCGGCCCTGAATGTGTTAGCCTTCATACTCTGTTTCCAATCGTGCATGTGAAGGGGCAGAACAAGTGGCGCACTGCAACATGATAAAGTAATCAGAGGGTTTCAAAATGAAAGGGAGGGGTTCGATTTATTAGATTGAATAAAGGATGGGCTGAAACTGTTCAAAGCAATTCGGGCTTCTTCACACGGGCAGGCATTTATCATTCATCCAAAAGCCTCACATTGGGATCTGGAAGGTTCTGTCAGATAATTCAGAGGTTATTTTGTACAGAGTCTGGAGGTGGATGTGATGGATAGATGCGGACTAAGCCCATAAGTTTAAAAACCTATGGTACATCAATCAAAAGGATCACTCACTCACTCATTCACCCACTCACCCACCCACTCACCCACTCACTCACCCACTCACACTCACTCACCCACTCACTCACTCACTCACCCACTCACTCACCCACTCACTCACTCACTCACCCACTCACTCACTCACTCAGTCACTCACTCACTCACCCACTCACTCACCCACTCACTCACTCACTCACCCACTCACTCACCCACTCACTCACCCACTCACACTCACTCACCCACTCACTCACCCACTCACTCACTCACTCACCCATTCACTCACTCACTGACTGACTCACTCACTCACTCACTCACCCACTCACACACACACTCACTCACTCACCCACCCACTCACCCATTCACCCACTCACTCACTCACTCACTCAATCACTCACTCACTCACTCACTCACACACTCACCCACCCATTCACTCACCCACTCACTCATTCACTCACTCACTCAGTCACCCACCCATTCACCCATTCACCCACTCACTCACTCACTCACTCACTCAATCACTCACTCACTCACTCACTCACTCACTCACTCACTCACTCACTCACACACTCACTCACCCACTCACTCATTCACTCACTCACTCAGTCACCCACCCATTCACCCACTCTGTCACTCACTTACTCATTCACTCACTCACTCACTCACTCACTCACTCACTCACTCACTCACACTCACTTACTCATCCACCCACTCACTGACTCACTCACTCACCCATTCACTCACTCACTCAGTCACCCACCCATTCACCCACTCTCTCACTCACTTACTCATTCACTCACTCACTCACTCATCCACCCAACTCACCCACCCATTCACCCACTCACTCACTCACTCACTCACTCACTCACTCACTCACTCACCCACACACTCACCCACTCACCCATTCACTCACTCACTCACTCACTCACTCACTCACTCACTCACTCACTCACTCACCCACACACTCACCCACTCACCCATTCACTCAGTCACTCACTCACTCACTCACTCACCCATTGACTCACTTACTCAATCACCCACTCACCCACTCACTCACCCACCCACTCACCCATTCACTCACTCAGTCACCCACCCATTCACCCACTCTGTCACTCACTTGCTCATTCACTCACTCACTCATCAACCCAATTCACCCACCCATTCACCCACCCACTCACACACACACACACACACACACACACACACACACACACACACACACACACACACACACACACACACACACACACACACAAAACCATTCGCACTCACATTCACACCAAGGGATAATTTGGAACAGCGAATGTGCATGTTTTTGAACTGTTGAAGGAAACCGGACGACATGGAGGAAACCCACATAAGCACAGGAAGAACATGTGAAGTCCAAAAAGACCCACCTAAGCCCGAGAAATGGACCCAAACCTTTTTGATGTGAGGCGGACATGCTGACCACTAGGATACCATCCTGCTCTGGATACATTTTATAAAAACTTCAAACAGCTTTTTAGAGGAGATGTTTTAATATTAAAACAAATAAATATATACTTTGCCCTTCATCAAATTTTCCTTATTTAATGCTTAAAGTAAATACCTTTTGTTTGCACGTCGGCACGAGCAGCAGCAGGCAGTGTTGTCACCTCTTTCTTTTGATTCTGAGCTGCTGTCCCATCAAAATTTTGATTTACGAGCTCTGCTGGGGAAATGGCTTTTCCGGGCCGATTAGCCTTGTATTCTTCCGCGTGTATTCCTCTCCGAGAACAGTGCAGTGTTTCTCAATGATTTTTTGTGATGCCCCCTACAGAAAAAAAAAAAAACGAACAAAACATTTCACGCCCCCCTGAGTGCCCCGCGCACAACTATAAATCATGTTTACCGCACTTTATATCATTTGCTAGGTGCTTTTTCCGTACACCACAGGGAACACAGTGAGGGCACCACTGCCACCTACTGTAGAGGGTGCGCAATTACATTTAATTGTAGTACAGTATGGCAAAAAAGCATGTTCTCTATGGTCATACGCACCCCCTGCCGGCATCACACCATGCCCCCCAAAGGGGGGGGGTGCACCCCACTATTTGAGAAGCACTGGCCTTGTGGGAGCTCGCCACGAGCCTTTCCTCACTGATATTCGTAACGTGCACATACAAAACCCCCCCCCCCCCCCTTCTCTGTTACGCACCACCTCATGCCTCTCCACGTAACATCTTTTCCGCAGTCGATGATCTGAAGGCTTAGTTGACTTATTGTTTCTTCTTATTTTATTATTATTAATTATTATTAAAGTTAATGTACAATTATTATTATTATGAAATATTTATTGTTTTTGCATGTTTATCTTTAATATATCCGGTCAGATATACGTGTTTGTGTCAGCTTATATGAGTTTGGGAGGGGGTTAGAACAGATTAATTGTTTTTCTGTTATTTTCTATGGGAATTTTTGTTTTATCTAACAAACATTTTGACTTACGAGCTCGCCCTCGGAACGGATTAATTTCGTAAGTCAAGGTAACACTGTACAAAGTGTGTTGTTTATGACTTCTGACTTATATCAGTGGAAATGTTTTTGGATATAATTATCATATTGTGTGCGATACTACATTGCTGAACAACATCCCTGCTATGTTATGGTGCTGTGCAGGTCCAGGGGTATGTGTGTTTACATGTGAATCCAGGGTGGGTTGGGGGAATGGGGGTGGGGGTTGAAGGGTGGTTCAGTCTATTCTGAGCACGAGCGTCTGACTCCTGAGCAGCCAATAAAGCAGGAAAACGCCCAGGAGAAGGGAAATGGCTCTGAGTTTCCATAGGAACGCCTAGCGCAAAGATCTGACTCTGACTCGATGGAGAAAAGATTTCTGAGGAGCTTTGCAACTGATACCTAGTACTGGTTGGATCGTCTGGATGGTGATACTGCTTTTGAAGACGGTCACTGTTCTGTAGGCCAGATTGTCTGGTGACCTCGGGCTCAGCACGCCACATGTTGTTTTCCACCATCAGTGACATCACGTTCCTAGAATGTTTATTTCTCTGTCCCTGCTGAGGCCGCGCTGTTGATTTGATGCATAGTGCTTTGCGCATATCACAAAGTGTAGGGTTTTTTTCAGAAAATAAAAACTTAAGAAAGTGCTGCTGTAAAAAAAAAAAAAAAAAAAAAAAAAAAAAAAAAAAAGAATCAAAAATAAGGTGACGCGAGGGAATTCATGCTTAATTTTACTAGGCAGGATCATCACAAGACGGCACACCCACAATCATTCACATTCACACCCACACACCAATTTTGCCACCAATCTGGAACGCCTTAATGTGTGATTCTTTGGACTGTGGAAGGAAACCGGAGTACGCTGAGAAAACCCAGCCAAACACAAGCAGAACATGTAAGCTCTACTCACCGAGCATGGAGCGCAAACGCGGGACCTTCTGGCTGTGAGGCGGAGGTGCTAACCACTACGCCATCATGCTGCCTTACTTTCTTTAAATTTTGTCGAGTTTATAAGAATTCGGAATCTGTCACTGAGGCAAACCATGAGCTTCTGTCTGCGTTTTTCATTTAAAACATTATCCTGAGTTTGCAACGTGAATAATATCCACTATTGTTAGTTCAATACATTTCCTGTTTTTCTGATTGGTGGAAAGTTAAACGGACTAATTCTTCGTACTGTATCATTGTCATGGGATAACGCAATTATTGCACGGTTGCTATGAGGATATTTGAGTGATTATTTAATGTCTGGTATGAGCAACACATTAAAATTGACTGTCTGTTTTGTAAATATTCTGAATGATAATAAAGTATTTATAGAACTCGGCTTTCATAGTTCAGTTCAGTTCATTTTCTGTAACCGCTTCATCCTAATTAGGGTCGCGGGGAGGCTGGTGCCCATCCCAGCCAACTCGGGGCAAGGGCAGAGTACACCCTGGACAGCTCGCCAGGCCATCGCAGAGCGGAAACACGCCGACGGCTTTGCAGCCTACTCTTGTCGAAAGTCAGCAATGGTTCTTTTACATGAACCTCACACCATAGACAGTGAGAGACATGGCCGGCCTTTGATAACCCAGTTAGCTGCACTGGGGGGGGGGGGGGGGGCAGTGACAACCTTGTGGAGAGTGGGACTCGAACCCCCAACCTTTGGATCAGCAATCCGGCGCCTTATACCACTAGACCACCACTACCCATTCGGCTTTCATAGAATGGAGAAATTTTCGATCTCAGAAGATTTTATAATTGGCTTGAACCCCTCGACTGAATAATTCTTCATATCCTACTTTGCGAATTTCGATAACTGCTCATTATCCTGCGATAGAAATCATACATCATACAGATCCTTTGTAATTCAGAAAGCCCCCGTTATTCGCAGGGGTCACGTTCCTCCCCCACCCGCGGATCCTGGAAATCCGCAAATTATTGATGCGGTTTTAAAACCCTATGTATGACTTGTAGATTATAGGCTTACTGTACTAGTAATCTTGTGTTGTTCTTAGTGATCTATGATGTCAGAGTACTTGCAAAAATTTGGTGAGTATTTGCTCGTCCCGTACCGTGAAACGTTAATGTTAAAAAAAAAACGTCTGGAATCAGGCGGTTGTAAAGCTGCTTCTAGTCTGAATTGAAGAAGACAGTTGTTTTCACTGACAAATTTTGGAGGAAATCTGTTTCTGGAATCAATTGTTTTGGTCTGGAGAAGCGGGCGGTGAGCCGAGAATCCACCGAAAGCGGTGTAGTAACACGTAATTGTCACATTCATCCATTCCAGCTTTGTAAATGCCATTCACGACTGAGCAGAACACCCACATGAGCGACGGAGATAATAGTGACTTATTAATCATAATTGGCTCGTGTTCTCTTTTTTGTGACACCTTTAGGCTGCATGACAGTTTATGCGGCGAGTTAAATAAACATCAATTCCAGAACGTTCAGGCTTCATTTGTATACGTTTTTTTTTTCTTTTCTTTTTATGAGTCATTGAAAAATCCTTAAAAATCCCATTATTTAAAGCATTAAATTACAAATACAGAACCAGATGATCATTAAATCTTCTCTGTTTAATTTCAAGAGCAGTTGTTTCATCTTGAACCTTTCTTTAATGAAGTAAACCATTAAATTGAAAAAAAAAAAACGTAAAAAGCACTTTGTATCTCTTGATCTTGGAGCGAGCAAGTACGCAGGAACTTTTCCAAAGTACATTACTGGGTAAAAGTTATGCTTGCTGGCAGCCTCCCATGCAGAGGATACTGAAAGCCATCGTATTTTATTAAAAAATAAAGCAGTGCAAAGAATAAGGAAAGGCAGGAAGAAGGAAAGGAAAACAAGGAGTCCTTGGTACGAGTTCTGGTATTTCTTTAAGGTCAATCAGAGGTCAGAATCTCCCAGCAGTCTATTGCCATGGCGATGTTTGTTTGATTTTGTTGTGAATGTGTAACTGTAGTGGTTTGCGACTGAAAGAAAACCTGCATGTTGTTCGCTGTTCGTTGGACGGCAGGAAGTAATAAAAAACAAAAAAAAACCCAAATTTAAATTATTTAAAAATATTTTTGGCAGTGCTTTTTCTGAACTTCATGGATATATTCAATACTTTCTGCTTCCTAATAGTTTTCTTTCTCAAAACCTAAAAGTATCTTTGAATTGTGCTACCACTATTCTTTTTGAAATCTCAATTCTGATTGGTCAGAATGGACAATAAGTCTACTACCAATAACAATAGTTTATCTATACATGTATACTGTACCTCGGCTTATGTTGTTAATTGGTTCCAGGAGAGACGACACAAGTCGAAAAATGACTTAAATCGAATTAGCTTTGTCTCCAGGCTAGCCAAGGCTACGCTATGCCAAATTTACTTGTATAATATTATATACTCATCATCATCATCATGCTCATCTTCTTTCGCTACGTCCAGGGTTGGGTCACAGGGGCAGCAACCTGTGCAAAGAGGTCCAGATGTGCCTCTCCCCAGCCACTTTCTCCAACTCTTCCGGGGGACACCGAGGCGGTCCCAGACAAGCCGAGAGACAGTCCCTCCAGCGTTTTCTAGGTTATATACATATACACATATTTAATATACAAAATATATATAATATAATATATAATATATGATTATAATGGTGTGAACTTTATTTAATTTTTTTTTTTCATATATTTTTTGAAAACCGATGTATAATCAAAAACTAATTTACTCGAAATGACTTAATAATTGAAAATACAGTAAAAAAAAGTGAATTCGCAATTCAAGCAATCACGTTGATAACATGTGCACAAAGGAGAAAAAAAAGAGGTGTACACATCATCTGCAACCAATCATCAGGAGAGAGAAACAAAAGCTCTGAGCCAATGGCGAAATTTGAATCACGTGTCAGTAATGTGATGATGTATATGTGTAATTTTCTGGGGCTGCCACTAATTCAGTTCTCAAATGGTGGGGAGCACCCCCTTTGAGGGGCGGGGTGTGATGCCAGGGGGAGCGCGTATGACCCTGGGGGAACATGCTTTTTTGCCATACTGTACTAGAATTAAGTGTTTATGATTATTATTATTATTATTATTATTATTATTATTATTATTCAATGCTTTTAAATTTTTAATGTTAATAAGTATATAATGTTATGCAGAGGTGCATTCATACCAATTTTATAGACAAATAATAATATTTATATTCGTGCCCGGTGGGGCATGAAATGTTTTTTTTTTCTTTATAGAGGAGGCATCACAGAAAATAAATGAAAAGCACTGCGCGAATTTAAAAACATTATGAAAAAACATCTTTGAGAGCAGAATCCACGAGTATGTGGGGACGCGAATGGTGAACCGTGAATGGGCGGGGTTTACTGCATATATAACATGATCAGGGGCAGCTGCTGCCTGATGGTTTGAAAAGTAGGTCCAAGATCTAAATGTTGCTGATTTGATTCCTGAACCAACAGGAAAAATGTGTGTCTGAGGGTGGGGTGGGCTGCACCTTCTTTTCCTCCACTTTCATGACTGAAGTGCCCTTGATTGGTTAAATGCAGATCCTTCTGGGATTAATACTATATATGGAATCGAATCGAAATCAAACCCAGGGATATGTCGGAATAGTCGGTCAGTCTCCTGTGCATGTCTTTGGATTGTTGGAGGAAACCGGAGTACCTGGGTGAAGCTGACTCAACGAACGCCCACACATAAATGCAAACCATTTCAACCAACACCAGTCAACGCGTATCATCTTCCTACTGTTCTGTCGGCCTCAGTCGTCGCCTTCCTTACAATATTCCTCACAATTTCCATTGTATTTTTCCGTGACAGTTGCTGACTGAAGCAAAATCAGTACACCGTGTCCCAGGACATGATGGGGATAAAAAATCCAAGATGTAAAACAAGCCCAGATTTCCGTCCACTGTTCATCTGACGTGTTTGAACTGGACAGATTACAGAGCAGAACGTTTCAGTTCTTCCTGATTTTTTATGGATTCTTGACTGCGTAACATCTGTTCCATAAGACCTAATATTACGATAACACACCCAGTCTCGCCGGACACATACCCAGTGGACACTAGAAGAACAGGAAGCAGCTGCTTGTAGCCCTTCCCTCACCAAACTCTATAATTTTCACTTTTTTTTTCTTCGTTTTTTTCCCTGTCTCTCACTATCTTTGTGTCTCTAACACCTGGAACAGCAGCCGATTGAAGTCTTTAAAAGTATTACAGCGACTTGTCCTTTCATTTCCTGTTTCACATTTCTTGGAGTTTCTTTATTCGTTTGTTGTCCAGAAGAAAAAGAAAAAAAATCCAAGAAACTCCTGAATTATTTTGATAGTGGGAGTGTTGGTGAATTCTCTGACTGTTTGATTTGCATGTTCTCCCCAGATTTGTGTGTTTCCTCGAAGTATTCCGGTTTCCTCCCATATTCCAAAGACATGCATAGTAGAAAACATTGGCTGTTCCAAATTGATGCGAATGTGTGCGAATGTGTGTGTGTTGCCCTGTAATAGTCTGGTGAGCTCTTCAGGGTGTGCTTTGCTGAGATTTTGCGCTTTTGCCATGCGTCCCTAGTCGGATTAATCAGTTCGGTAGCTGAGTGATTGAGTAGATGATTTTATTTATTTATTTATTTATTTATTTTTGGTTCCATAGTTAATGCTCAGTGTAAGACAAGGACTAATAAACATTTGTAAAAATAACATTAAATTAATAATAAGATAAAAATATACATTTATTGATTATACATAAATATATTAATCATCGAAATAAAATCAAACTTGGATTACATTTTTCTCATCATTTCATCTCATTTTCCAAACCGATTAATTCTATTAGGGTCATGGGGAGGCCGGCGGTTGTCTCGGCCGACTCGGGGCGAAAACAGGATGGTCCTTGAACAGCTTTCCCAGACCATTGCAGGGCCAGCACACACGCAACCATTCACACTCACACTTAGGGTCAATATGAAACAGTCAGTGTGCATGTCTTTGGACTGTCGGAGGAAATCGGAATACCCGGAGGAAACCCATCCATGCGTGGAGAGAGCACGCAAACTCCACACCGAAGGGCCCGAGCTTGGGAATCAAACCCTGGACCTTCTCATTGTGAATCGGATGTGCTAACTGCTGCGGCACCCTGCCGCCCCAATTACATTTGTGAATGGGATCGAATTTAATATTTATAATTAAATTAAATTCATAATAGTAATAATAATAATAATAATAATAATAATAATAATAATAAAGAAAAACACTTAGTGGTTGTTGTGGTGAAATTTTTAAAGGATGTTCGATTAGAATTTTCGGCATGAACATTTCCGCATGGTGAAGTCTTCAGGACACAGGATGCGACGTTTTACGGTTTGTCCCAGTTACAGCATGAATTTACGGTTTTCTTACTTGTTTACTACTTGTTTACAGGACATTATGGAATGGAATGGGAGAGGAAGATGGGATTGAATGTGATGGGATGGAATTGGAGAAAATAGAATAGAATGTGTTGGATTTTAGAATTGGATAGGATAGAATGGGAAGGGGATGCGATTCAATAGAATGGGTTCTAAAGGGATGGGATAGGACAGGGTGAGATAGGAGGGAATAGGATGTGATGTGATGGTATAGAATGGGATAGGATAATAATAATAATAATAATAATAATAATAATAATAATAATAATAATAATAATAATAAAAAGAAACACTTAATAGTTGTTGTGGTGAAATTTTTAGAGGATGCTTGATTACAATTTTCAGAATGAACATTTCCCCGTGGTGAAGTCTTCAGGACGCAGGATTCCACGTTTTACAGTTTTTCCCAGTTACAAGCTGAATTTACGGTTTTCTTACTTGTTTACTAGCATCAGGTTAAAGGGAAGGAATGACTGTTTATAGTTGCTACAACATGCCTGAGATCAGGAACTGTCATGACTGTTGTGGCCCAGGTTACTGAGGTCTTCCAAAGGTCAAGGATTCAAGCCCTAGTTCTACCAAGCCACCACTGTTGGGCCCTTGAGCCATTATGGCCATTATTATCCCTATTGCTCAGTTGGATGGAAATGTACGTGGCTCTTTGCCAAATGCCTTAAATGTAAATGTATAATCCCACATCACGACTATAAATGGATTAAAAGGGTATTTATCCTTCAAAGTGGTGCTTGAGGTTGCAGTGTGTTGTGATCTAGTGTGTTATGAGAGATAAAACACTTCAGGACAGGCTGTTGTTAGGAAATATTCAGTGTTAAATCATATATTTTTGTCACCATGAATCAGTTTTTATTTGATTTTAATGGCTTGCTGTCAGTTTGATAGCAAGGGTATAAATGATATGCGCATACGGTACATTCCGTGCGTTACTATTGGCGCCTCACGGTTTATCATGTGAAACTGAACACCTGGGTTCAGTGCTGCTACGGCTCTGGCTCCATTCTCTACCGAGTGGTTTTCTTTCTTTCTTTCTTTCTTTTTTTTTTTTTAGGCAAAGCTGTGATGCGTGTTTGCTCCCCGCGAGTGTATTTTCGAGCTGTCAGTCTCAGAGCCACACCACTATCATTACTTAGCGAGGGGAATGTTGAGAAATCGCAGTGCGAGTCTCTGGATGAGTGTCTGAGTTAAACACGAAAATTGTCAATTACTGCCTTTAGATGTCACACCCTCACGATGTGTTTAACCCCCAGAACCTCCCACTGCACATGTGCATTGGCATAATAGTTCCTATTAGAGCATTACAATCATTTACATAAGACGGATCTCCTCAGGCTGAGTTACGATGATAAATAATGAAGAATCCAGTCAATACTTTTACATTTACATTTAAATTTGGAACAACTGCACTTTAGAACCTTCTCATTCCAAAAAAAAACCAAACAAAAAAAAAAACACTGGATAAATAAACTGGGCGCCATTTTTCAAGATGGCTTCCACTCAAGCTGGGTTTATAGTATGTTGCGGCTGAATTATGAAAGAATAGTTTGATTTGAACTTGACTTGACCCCCCAACCTTAGGCTCAGTCATCCAGCACCCCACCACCAGGTCACCGCTCATCTGTTTAGTTATAAGTACCAGTTTACAGATCGTCTACTATGGCTGTGCTATATTCGGTAGTTGTTTTTTATTATTATGCTTTTGAAATACGATGCTAATTTGACTGTAGGTGTGAATTAATATGTTAATATGTCGGGCACTGTTCCTGGAATAAACTTCAGATTAGTTACCTTGGTCAGGATGGAATATGAGATAAACTTTGATAGCATATGATGGGATGGTATAGAATAGGATGGGATGGGATGGGATGGGATGGAATGGGGGATGATGGGATGGATTGGATGTGATGGGAGAGGATGGGCTGGAATCTGAGAGAATGGGGTGAAATGGGAGAGGATGGAATTGGATGTGGTGGGACAAGATGGGATGGAATGGGATTGGACAGGATGGGATAGAATTGGAGAGACTAAAATAGAATGTATTGGATTTTCGTATTGGATAGAATAGAATGGGGTGGGATTCGATAGAATGGGTTGTAAAGGGATGGGCCGGGATGGGCTAGGTGGGAATAGGATAGGATGCGATGGTATATAATGGGATAGGATATGTTGTGTTGGGATGGGATGGGTTGGGATGGGATGAGATGGGAAGGAATATGATAAAATGGGGTGTAAGGGATGGGATTGAATGGGATGGGAACCGATGGAGTGGGATGGAACGAGATTGGATAAATGAGCAGTAGTTGCTTTCAGATAAGCATTTCTGATTCATTATACATCGGATACACACGACATGCTTTCTATTAATGATTCACTCTTCAGTGTTGAAGGACACAGCCGGGTTAATCGATGTCGCCACGGCCTTAATCAGAGATGCTTCGGGATAATTGAAATCCAGTCTGACACCTCTAGCCTATCAGGACTCATTAGGATGTTTTGTATCACTGGTCCCAAATCCATCTGGCAATCAGAACACAATCACATGTTTGAAGAAAACTGCAAATATGTTCAGTGCAACTTGTATCAGGGAAGAGTAAAAGTTGCAGTGAAAGCTTTTTTATCGGGTTTGCATTGCAACGTGTCTTTAAATGGGGTGTAAAACATTTTGTGGTGTGTGTGTCTGTGTATGTGTATGTGTGGGTGCATGTGCATTTGTGTGTGTGTGTGTGTGTGTGAATGGTGTGTATGTGTGTGTGTGTGTGTGTGTCTGTGTGCGTGTCTGTGTGCGTGTGTGTGTGTGTGTGCATGTGTGTGTGTGTGTGTGTGTGTGTGTGTGCATGTGCGTGTGTGTGTGTGCACGTGTATGTGTGTGTGCATGTGTGTGCATGTGTGTGCGTATGGTGTGTGTGTGTGTATGTGTGTGCATGTGAACATGCATGTGTGTGTGTGTGTGTGTGTGTGTGTGTGTGTGTGTGTGTGTGTGCATGTGTATTTATGTGTGGTGTGTGTGTTCTGTGTGTGTTGTGTGTGTGTGCGTGTGGTGTGTGTGTGTATGTGTGTGCATGTGAACATGCATGTGTGTGTGTGTGTGTGTGTGTGTGTGTGTGTGCATGCGTGCATGTGTACTTATGTGTGGTGTGTGTGTGTGTGTGTGTTGTGTGTGTGTGTGTGTGTGTGTGTGTGTGTGTGTGTGTGTGTGTGTGTGTGTGTGTGTGTGTTACATCCCAGTACTGAAACAGTGTAATTATAACAGGACTTCGAGGCACTGCTGATCCCAAATGTAAGAATATTTTGATCATTGTTCTCACATGTACGTAGGTGCCAAGCCATGCACTTTTTAGTGCCTAATATGATTTAGTAAGCATTACCTGGGAATGGTATGATCTGATTGGTTCGCTATATCGGGATAAGTGACAGACGTATACAGTGTAATACACAGCAGTGGTGCAACCTGATTGGTGCTGCCTCGCTATTCAAAAAGCATTATTCCGAGTGGATAATGCCTGGATCTGAGTGACAGACATTCACAGGCTTTCCAGATCACTCCAAGCAGTTTCCTGTTCCTTCTTTTCTGTCCTTTCCTTTTCTTTCCCTTCCTTTTCATTCATTTGCTTTCCTTTTCCCCTTTTCCTTTTCTTATCTTTCCCAGGAAACATAAAGAGAAATAAATCCCAATGTAGCAAAAGGCACAACTATACCACTCAGTAGAAGTAACTGCCACGTTTGATGAAGGAATCTCAAGCGGTTTCCAAGCCCAGGGCTCGAACTTGAATGATTCCAGACCGGTGGACAGCCGGACCGATGGATTTACTGCCGACCCCATCTCCCCATGTTAGATAAATAAAAATGCAATGCATTTTTGTAACAAATTATCACAATATACCTAATTCCATACAAATATGTTATACCCTATAATAAAAGTATTCTGTGGTCATTATGCTGTGGATACCACGTCTAAAGCAAGCGTTTCACTCACCCAAACCTGATGTGTGTGTGTGTGTGTGTGTGTATTACAGTGATGTGTGCTAGATGAGGGGCAGTGGGAGAAAGTAAAAGCAGCAGTCACACCTCCACATTGACCACAAATGAAGTCAGGAACAGGCCAATAGTAAAAACACGCGGGTCGCTGATGAAAAGATGATCTGTAGTAATTTGAGGAAGCTGATCTCCCTTTCCTCACGTTACAACTAATTGAATGAGGTCAAATTGACCCCCCCCCCCTCCACACACACTTCTTTCCTTTTAAAACTCCACAGCAGCTTTTATGTCAGATAGCACCTGCCTGACAATGCTAATTCAATCAAGACAAAACATCCATTTTGTTCGTGCATGCAGGTCATACCGCATGGTCCTTTTTTATATGTCAGCTCACCTGAAGCTATTATTATTATTATTATTATTATTATTATTATTATTATTCACTGGGGTGAAGTTTGCATGCTCTTCCTGTGTTCTTGGTGTTTCGGTTTCATTCAAATACTCAGGTTTCCTTTAACACTTTAAAGCAGTCCTTCTCAAATAGTAAGGCATGCCCCCCTTGGGGGGCGTGGTGTGATGCCAGGGGGAGCGTTTCTGACCCTGGGGAACATGCTTTTCTGGAATAGTGTACGAGAATTAAGTGTAATTGCACCTCCACTCCACTAGTTGGCAGTGATGTTGTCATTGTCGCGTTATGGTGTAGCGGGTTTTCGCACAAGCAAACGATATGAAGTGCAGTGAACAACCTGTCAAGAAACAACTCGGAAAATTTATAACAGGAGCGAAGAGAAATGTGGAGAGAGACGGAGATATTAAGATCTTTATTGTAAGTTGAACTATATTTCTTTCTTTTTTGTTTTTAATATTAATAAAGATACAATATTATACAAAGGTGTACCAATAACAATTGTATAGACAAATAATACTACTTATAGTTGCTCGCGGGGTAGTGGGTGGGGGGGTGAATTTTTTTTTTTTTTCTTTCTAGAGGGGGCACAACAGAAAATAATTGAGAAGCACTGGTTGCCCCCTGGGTGTGACTGTGAGTATGAATTTTTGTTTGTGTGTATACTAGTCTTGCTGTACTTGACGACTGTTCAAGATGTATTCCACATAGAATTAGATCTGTGAAGGGGTGGAACATTTCCAGGTATTTTCCATGTGTACTTGCATTGGGGAATTTTTAGCGAAAATTCCATGTTGGAAATAGGAATTACCAGAAATATATGGGAATAAGTAGGACAAACTTGAAAACTGAACCAATTTATTCATCGTCTTATAATAACAATACATAAGCACCATATACTTTAATACAAATTTAAACATACAAATATTTTTAATACAAAAACCTTTTATTTACTGATTTTTTTTTAAATAAATAATTTGCATCAGGTGAAAAGTCACCTCAAGTTGTGTTAAATCTGGTTGATTTAAATCCAAGATTATACTGCAAAAATTTTTTTTTTGACTTGATGTGATTTTCCTATTATGGCCTTGAGCGCAATTTTCATGAAAAATGTAATTATTTTGAATAATTCCCATATGAGATTAATTCCCACATACAGTATTCCTGGTAATTCCCATGACTCCACATGCGACATATCCATTTTCTGAACCATTTAATCCTAATCATCTAGGTAAGGGCAAAGTACACCCTGGACAGTTCATCAGGCCATTACAGGGCAGAAATACACCAACGGCAATGCAGCTCCTCTTCACGAGAGTCAGCAATGGTTCTTTTACATGAAACATGAACCTCTCACAACAGACAGTGAGAGACATGGCCAGCCTTTGATAACCCAGTTAGCTATACTGGTGGTGGTGGTGGGGGTGGGGGTGGGGGTGGGGGGCTCAACAGTGGCAACCTGGTGTTAGTGGGGCTTGATCACCCAACCAATCCAGCACCCCATCACCAGGCCTTGCAACCCTAGCGGACATTAGTTCCAGCCCCCCTCATAGGAACTATAAGTGGTATAGATGAGTGATGAATGGAGAGATTGATGGATGATGACACAGATGTTGATGTCTGGAAGTCCAAGAAAACAAAATGGGTCCTTCTCTCTGGATATTAGGGACGGTATACACGCTCTCCCCTGCTAACAGCACAGCACAACACCACCAGCCAATCACAGGATGTTATGAATTCATGTATCGCATAGATAGCAGATCGCACTTTCCACCAAGTTGCCGTCAAACGGAGCATGAGCAGCATTTCAACTGGAAACATTTTTTTTAAGCTTCATGTATTTTGGAGGAAGTGGATCGGTGCCTTTGATCTTGTCAGATTGTCTGAGAAATCTGTCGAGTTGATGGTAATTAGCAAACGACCAAGTTATGAGGAGAGTTGAAACCTCCAGCCTTGCAGGTCTCAGCAGCCTGTATTTTCATGCCTACACACTCATCACACTCATTCCTGTGCAATATCACTCGTTCCCAGCGCCGCTGTGGTTTCAGGAAACGTCATGTGACTCTGCAGCTCCCGTCCTGTTCTCACATCTTTAGTTAAGAGAAATCTTTTGTTCATTTTAAAGCAGATGTTGTGTGTACATAGGCAAGTCAGCCTTACAGAAAACGACAAGGCTATTCGGTATTGAAAGTTGAAAAAAACGGCGCCGTATGTGCTCCGAGCGCCATCGGTCTGCTCTTCGTGCTTCGATCTTTTTTTATTCGAAGCGATCTGTCATCATTGTCTGTTTTTTTTTTTTTTTTTTTTTTTTTTTTTTTTTTAACGAATGATGTTGAGTAGATTTCTCGTTCCAGTCCTGTATTTCGCTTCAGGGTCGTGTGGAAAAACCAGGCGAGGACACGTTGTTTAAAAAGTATTATTGGTTTATTGTGCCGTTATACATTTCGACGGACATAGACGCCTCACTCTCTGTGCTCCAGGCTATATTGTTGTTGTTATCTTCTGACATTTTTGGGGATTTTTTGTTTTGTTTTGACTTTGTTATTTAGTGTTGGGCAGGTTACGAGGGTCAGAGCAATACTTATTCCACTTTACTGCAGATTTGTTATCATTTGGAGACAAAATGCAATTAAAAAAAATCCAGATCATTCCAAACTTTAAGGCTCATAAACTTGTTTGCTGTTATCAAGTTTACCTGAGAGGAAAGTAGAATAATAGGTTTATTATTATATAATACAAACTTCAGAGGTCTTATATATATATATATATATATATATATATATATATATATATATATATATATATATATATATCACAGCTAACGAATTTAATGCATTCCGAGGGCAGCCAAAAGCCAAAAGGTTATATAATATTTCATAATAATAATTATTATATATATATATATATATATATATATATATATATATATATATATATATATATATATATATATATATATCACAGCTAACGAATTTAATGCATTCCGAGGGCAGCCAAAAGCCAAAAGGTTATAAAATATTTCATAATAATAATAATACATGTACATTGACATTAATAATAATTCGTAATAAATAATAATAATAAAACAAGAATAAACAAGAAGTCAACTCACCATTCTGATCATCAACTGTGGTGAAGATGTCATTTGGGCAGGCAGGAGATGGTGTGTAACAGAGGAGGAGGAGGAGGACGAGAATTTTGTGCGTGTGCATGCTACGAATGCCAGCAAGGAAAGGCTCATGATCAGCTCCCACAAGGCCAGTGCATGTCAAGTAGTGGGGTTCTTCCCCCCCGCCTTGGGGGCATAGTGTGATGCCAGGAGGGCGCGTATGATCCTGGGGAATTTGCGTTTTTGCCATACTGTACTAGAATTAAGTGTAATTGCACTTCCACTACAGTAGTTTGCAGTGGTGCTCTCACTGTGTTCCCTATGGTGTAGGGACAAAGCACCGAGCAAGTCATATGAAGTGCAGTAAACACTATTTATAGTCACGTTGCGGGGCGCTGGGGGGTTTGAGATGTTTTTTTTTTCCCTTCCTATTGGGGGCATCACAGAAAATAATTCAGAAGCACTGCACAAGGTGTTCTTGGAGTGCAGAGGAATTCACGCAGATGAATACGAGGCTAATTGGATCGGAAAGCCATTTCCCCACCAGAGCTCTTAAATCAAAATTTTGTTCGTTTGATGGGGCAGATTTTTGGTGGATCGAAACTTGTATCATGCTGTGTGTGTGTATATATATATATATATATATATATATATATATATATATATATTTTTTTTTTTTTTTCTCCCCTGTTCTGATATATTGATTTTGTTGATCGTGTCACATGTGGCCCCTCCTTCAAGCTTGGTGAAACCGCGTACTTACGTAATCGCTTCCATGGTCTGAGTTTCTCTGTGTCGAGCTGTTCCAGATCCGCCTATATTTCCAAGCATGTAGAGAAATGTTATTAATCCTGAGGGCAGCTTGATATTCTTTTGTTTCTTTTATTCTTTGTTACTTTCATTCAGAAATACTACAATAAATTAAAAAAAAAAAAGTAAACACCTGAAAACAATACAGCTTAATCCGTAAAATAAACATCAGAATCTGACACTTAAATATTTTTATTATTTCTTTCACATTTCGTTTGATGTACTTTCATGGGCGGTATGGCGGTGTAGTGGTTAACACGTCCACCTCAAAGCAAGAAGGTCCAGGGTTCGATTCCCTGGTCGGGTGGTTCTGTGTGGAGTTTGCATGTTCTTCTCGTGCTTGCGTATGTTTCATCCGGGTCCTCGGGTTTCCTCCAACAATCCAAATTCATGCCCAGTAAGTCATTTGGTTGTTCCAAGCTGACCCTATGTGCAAGTGAATGGGAATGTGAGTTTTGGTCCTGCGACGGCCTTGTGAGCTGTTCAGAGTGTACTCCGCCCTCACCCAGAGTTGGCTGAGATGGGCGCCAGCCTCCCCGTGACCCTAATTAAGAGGCCTCTAAAATGAATGAATGATTTACTTTAGTTTCCTTTTCCTTTCCTCTCCTTTCATTTCCTTTTGCGTTTTTATTTCTTTTCACGTCCTGTACGTTTTTTCCCTTTCGTTTAATTTTTTTCCTTCCCCCTTGACCCCTTTGTTTTTCTTCCTTTGCCCCTACCGTTCCTCTCCTTTCATTTATTTCTGTTCCTTTTCTTTTAGGCTTTCTTTTACTGTTTTCTTCTCTTCCCTTCCACTTCCTTTCATTTGATTTCCTCTCTTTTTTTTCTCTTTTCCACCCTCACCACCCTCTCTCTCTCTTCCTCCTTTCCTTCCTTCCTCTCTGAAATGGCATCTTAAAAAACAATAAAAAACAGACATGCGCTCCAGCCAATCAGGGCCTGAGAGGAAAGCCTGCCTCCATATCCATCTTTCATCTGTTTGTATGAAAGAATATTCTGGTTACTGGTGTGCTATGCTTCTGGTGTCAATGCTCTCTCTTAGCGAGGGCAGAGTACACCCTGTACAGCTCACCGGCCATCACAGGGCAGAAACACGCTGACGGCTATGCAGACTACTCTTTACGAAAGTCAGCAATGGTTCTTTTACATGAACCTCCCACTATAGACAGTGAGAGACACGGCCGGCCTTTCATAACCCAGTTATGTGCACTGGTGGAACAATTCCCTTATTCAAAAATGATAAAACAAACAAACAAAAAAAACAGTGTCAGAGTAGCTGTGTTTTATTATTATTATTATTATTATTTGTATTATACTGTACTTCTTTCTTTTTGCATGATTTTTGACGCCATCATCCTTCCATTCAATCCTTCCTCCAGATGCTCTGCTTCTTTTCTTTCTTTTTAAATGTCTGCACAAAACAATACACAAACAACACAAACAACCCGGCAGCCCGGTGATGTCAACAGTCACATGACCGTCAGCGCCTGCATCTATTTTCCTGCATGTTTTGGGAGTCCATGAGCTGAAGGTATGTGAAGTGTGTGAGCCGCATTGGGAATTTTTTTTTGTTTTCTTTCTGAACGTTGTGTGGTGTCCGCTTGTTATTCGAGAGTCGGCATGGTGTAAAAATGAATGTAAAGATAAAATCCTCCCTGAATAATCTCCAGATCCATATGTATAATTTATATATTTAGTGATAAAGGTTTTTATTTAAAAGCTCTGCAAGGCTCAGTACTTGAGTTTTTCAGAACTTGGCATCTCTCTCTTGGCTGTGCTCGATGGCCCTGTGGTGCCCTGCCCGGGCTGTGCTGGCCCGGTCCCAAACCACTGCCTGGTGACTTTGAGCCTGGCTGCTCCACCGCTGCGTTTGGCATCGCCGGCTGCCAACACATGAGTCATGAGAAACAACCCGACTCGACCCTCCTGTCTCAGCTGAACCTCGGTGTACGAGCGGACTTCTCTCGTTTCTTCTCCTCGTCCGGGTCGGACCGCAATTCCTCTGAACTTCATTAAGAAAGTGTCTGAGGAAATGTTCGGGTTCCCGAGCGAAACCTTACAGAGGGTTCCGACCTCACCAGGGTTTCTTCCCCGATCGTCTTCACTTCTTCTATTACTTTCTCTTCCTCACTTTTTCTTCTCTTTTTCTTTCTTTCTTTCATCTTTCAATATTTTATTTCTTTTTTGTTTTCCCCTTCTTTCTTTCTTTCTTTCTTTCTTTCTCTTTCATTCTAACTTTCTTTTTCTTTTTCATTTTTCTTTCATTCTTTTTCTTTTTCTTTCTTTCTCTTTTTCTTTCTTTCCTTTTTCTTTCTTTTTCTTTTCTTTTTCTTTCTCTTTCTTTCTTTCTTTCTTTCTCTTTCATCCTTCCATCTTTTCTTTCTTTTTGTTTCTTGCTTTTGTTGCTTTCTTTTTTCTTTCTCTCTCTCTTTCCTTCTTTCTTTCTTTCTTTCTTTCTTTCTTTCATCCTTACCACTTTGCTTCCTTCATTTATTTCTTTAATCTTGGAAATGGCCGAGGACGTGATCTGACAGGGGAAATATCTCCTGGGACAGTTATGTTTCCAACAGTCTAATGAGGCTAAAGTATTCTTTATTTTATTTTTTAAAAGCATAATATCATCCCAATCAGAATCCCCATCATGCTTTGAGGCAGACACAGGGGGTTCTCGAAAGTTGAGCTGCACTTTGATTCTGAATGTTTTCTGTCAGAATTTTAAAGTAGGAGACCTTTTAAGGGTCGTCTCTCTAAAGCACCGTGCGCCGGGGCAATTAATAATAAATGATTCTCAACACAAAGTTAATTTCATCCAACAAAGATTGACGACTTATTTGCTGATGAGATTATTAAGCGCGCGCGCGCGCGCACACACACACACACACACACACACACACACACACACACAGACACACACACACAGACACACACACACACAGGTGCATGTTCTGTTGACTGTCTGGGTGGTTATGACTGAAATTGCTCATTACAGGGAATAAGCTCAAGATTTAATCCACAGAATATAAAAGACTGCATCGTGGCCTCTGATTGGTCCAGCTGATAGCCATGAAAAAAATAGATGTCACTAATAAATAGTGATATTTTATAAGTGACGCCCCCTTCCATTCTTAATCATAATGTGCATTTGCAGTGAATGTGTTGAAAAAGTATGAAATAAAATCCACTTCATTATTGAGTCTGACAGGTGCCTTTAATTTACATCATGTAGGGTACCGCCTCCATATTTGCATATTTGGATAATTTAGCAAAGAGGCCTTATGCTGGTTTTAATGACCCATGTGCTCATGTTATATCGTACATGGACTTGATCAAATTAGCAAAAATAAACTTTATGAGATGCCTGGAGATTGACCTGTCAAGGTCACTCAAGGTCAAAGGTTTAATTTTAAAGTAAATATATGGTTTCCTATTCGTGTTTCGTAGTAATGGCCCATCAGCACTCGAGTCAATGCATAAGCAAACTTTACGACCTTGCTCTGATCTTCACCTTTGAACTTGACATTCCAAAATCAGATCATCTCTGCGACTCAGGCACTGTAGTGTCCCCCTCCATGTTTGGTGAAAATCAATGCATTGGGCGTGGCCAGGATATTGTTTACCATCTGTCCGACAAATAGAACGATGGACAAACCCGGGATATTAAAAAGTGGCGGTAAAAATGTTAGTGCTCAGTAAAATACACTCATGACACACTCTTGATTACTCACTCGCCCATTTCATCCGTATGCCAGACAGCTTACTCCTATTATTCGTGTTCCAGGAGGCTGGAGCCTATCTTAGTTGAAAAGGAGCGAAGGTGGAGCACACCCTGGACAGCTCACCAGACCATCACAGGGCAACACACACACACACACACAATCATTTGCACTCACACACCAATTAGACTAGCATGCATGTTTTTCAGACTGTCGGAGGAAACCGGAAGTAACCCGGAGGAAACCCATGCAAACGCGGGGGGGACATGCAAACTCCAGACAGACATGCCCTCGGTACTCTGGTAAGCCCGGAACTCAAACCCGGAGCCTTCTTTCAGTGAGACAGACGTGCTAACTATGACATCACTATACTGCTGCACATCTTCAGTTCGCGAATGATTAATTAGCAGTAAATTGAGCATCTGATAGCGGTGTACATTAGGCGTAATGCAAACCTTTCCTGGAATAAGTTAGAGCAGTGATCAGGGCGTCTGTTCTGAACTGCATCCTCCTGATTAAAGGTTTGTTTAAGAATTTATTTGGAAGGAAGATACCTTTTTCCTGTTAATCAAACAAATGATTAAAATTAATATTTTGTTTATTCGTATACTCTGTCACCAGGAGTTGTATTTAGTTGCTTGTGGTGGCTGCAGATGTTTGTGGCTGGGAAGTGCGCATATTTCTTTTGAGCAAGCCCACGGCTTTTCATTACCCTTTTGTCTTTGGGGAGACGGACGAGAGGGTATTAGATGACAGCCCTGAGTGCGATTACATCCAAAATAGCGGCTTTAGATGGAGGAATCCAATATCTATTGTGAGCTCGTGTTAGGAAGATTGCAACGAAGTGAGAGGTGATGAAGACATGAGCTGACAAAATGTGATTACGTTCAGTTTATAAACTGCGTAGCGCCAGTCGTCGATGCAGCTGTCCGTCTTAAACATCTCCGATCGATATCTGATCAATGATAATAAATGATTGACACATTTTTAATATGAGGATGAATACGTTTCAACAAGGAAAAATTACACCGTGTGTTATCACACTCACTGTGGGGGCGTGGCCTGTGTGTCAGTCCCAGTGAAGGAGGTGTGTCCTTTGTGTATTTAGTTCCAGTAAAAACACTGTGGTCCGTGTCTGCTCGTGTCGTCAGTATGGAGGCATGACTTAGGTGTTGTCCAGTCTGTCCGTTCTTCCCAGTGAAGTAGGTGTGGCTTGTGTTAGTTGAAGAAGGTGTGGCTTGTGTCAGTTACTGTCAGTGAAGAGGCTTGATCTTTGTCTGTGTATGTTTCATCTGAACAAGGTGGAGTCTTTGTGATTTGTCTGTCTCAGTGTCGGAGGTGTGGTGTATGTCTGTCCTAGTAAAGGAGGTGTGGCCTATGTGTGAGCTAACTCCAGTCGATGTATAGCAAACTTTAGCGACCTAATAAAGGAGGCGTGGCTTATCTGTCAGGCAGTTCCAGTAACGATCAGCCTGGTGTTTGTGACTTGTCTGTCCCAGAGGAAGAGGCGTGGCCTTTCTGACAGTCAGTTCCCCTGAAGCAGGCGTGGCCTATTTTTACTTTTCTATATTAGTATCTATCAGTTCTAGGATAGGAGGGGTGGCCTTTGTGTCAATCATTCTCAGTGTCAAGCGTGTGCCTTTTTTGCATGTCCATCCCAATGACAAACAAAGTATTTTCTAAATGATTGGCCGGTCTCTGTGAAGAAGGCGTGGCCTCTGTGAGACCTATTGGAAAAGGTATGGCTTATGCCTTTGCTCCTCCAGGAAGGAGCCCTGGCCTTTATGACCTTACTTTGTGACTTCACAGCCCCAGAGCAGACGATGGAGGGGTTTGTCATTGACTGTTTCACTGAAGGGGTGTGGCCACTGTTAATGTCAGTCAAAGTGTTCTCACAGTCTTATTTCTACTGACTACAGGCTATAAGCACCATACCTTATTACGTCAAAGCTGAGATTGTTGTTCTAGATCAGATTTGATTCGCGGCATGTCACATGTTGTATCGCCTTCTAAAATGTTGGGCATGTGATTAACATCACCATCCCTCCAGACCGCGCCCTTTTTTTCAGTAAGCTTTGGAAATTCCGTGTGTAGTCAGGTTCCCCCCATGCAGGATGGAGTCCTGAGTGACCCTGGCTTGCCCTTCTATCTTCTTCTGATAGCATTATATGGAAATGATCCTATTAGCAATGTTCTAATGTTCCCCAGATCCTGTACAACGGTGGAATAAATGTTTAATTTATTCAAATTTGCAACCACATTATTTTACACACACACATAGCATTTGCCAAATCCTTGTTAGGCATTCAGAAATATACAGAAAAGGAATATCAATATCAGTTGATTGGTGGTTAAACCCACTGGTTTTAGACTTTTAATCAATTCTAGCGTTCAGAAAGGAGCGAGATTATTTCACGCTTTAAAATTCAGCGCGCCTTATAAACTGATGAACTGCACAACCTTGATTTATTCCAGTGAAAGCTATTTTCGAGTGCTTGTCTTGTATAATATAATTTTCATCAATAACTTTTTTTTGGCTACGCAGGAAGTTAACTCGGGCACTGAAATAATTCTCAGAGGTTGCGTTTCTGAGCCATCAGATCATCTAAACGGGCCATGAGCTCAAAAGTCAAGAAAGCGCCCATCTTATATATGAGCAGGGCTGTCGAACCAGTCTGCTGTCAGAACACAGAGCCGTCCCCTTTAATAGTACTTTATGTACTTTCATTCATTCGTTCATTCATTCATTTTCTGAACCACTTAATCCTAATTAGCGTCGTGGAGAGCAAAAATTTCATCATAATTAGGGTTGCTGGAGAGGCTGTTGTTTACCTCAGCCAACTCTGGGTGAAGGATGGGTGGACAGTTTGCCAGACCATCGCAGGGCCAACACTCACACAACCATTCACATTCACACCGAGTCTATTGTGTTGTTTTTCTGACTGTGGGAGGACACTGGCGTACCTGCAGAAAAGCCATGCTAGCCCAGGAAGAACC
>CM045750.1:23491918-23526918 GCA_024760905.1 Plotosus lineatus | reverse complement strand
ATCGAGCTGGGAATCAAACCCAGGACCTTCTTGTGTGTGGAGTGTAGGATCATGATCAGAGGTTCTGGTAGCTGATCCCAGCGAACACCAGCTCGTAACTGCTCAATTACTCCCAGACGCCCCTGGATGGACAGCAGGTGAAGGAAAGAGCTGAAAGTTTCCGATTTCTTGCACAACTTTTCCACAGTGACTGTCACGTCCATGTCTGACAGCACATTATAAAAGGTTTGGTATAGAAACCGCCCACATGGAGGGTTCAGATGAAGGTTCAGAAGGAGAACATGCACAGGACCTCACACCGTTTCAAAACTTCCACATTTCTACGCATTACAGGATGGAATGTTCTACCACTGCTCCATATGGACCTCTTTAAACCACTTGCTTATTTAATTTAATTTCTCTCTCTCTCTCTCTCTCTCTCTCTCTCTCTCTCTCCCTCCCCTCTCTCCCTTCCTCTCTCCCCCTCTCTCTCGCTCTCTCTCTTCCTCGCCCTCTTTCTCTCTTGCCATCCTTCTTTTCCTGTTGATTTTTGTCTCTCTGTTGGTCTCTCCCTCTCTCTCTCTGTTCAGTTTTTACACTACTTTGCTCTCTCACTCACTCTGTCTCTCTTTTTCTCTTTCTTGATTGCGTTCTCTGTGTCTCTCTCTCTCTATGTCCCTCTTGATTGCTCTCCTTCTCTCATTCTCCCCCTCTCTCTTTCTTCTTTTTCTGTTGCTTTTTGTCTCTGTTTGTCTGTCCCTCTCTCCCTGTTTAGTTTTTGCACTATGTTGCTCTCTCTCTCTCTCTCTCTCTCTCTCTCTCTCTCTCTCTCTCTCTCTCTCTCGTCCCTTTTTCTCATTCTTGATTGTGTTCTTTGTTTCTCTCTTTCTCTTTGTCGCTGTTGATTGCTGTCTCTCTCTCTCTCTCTCTCTCTCTCTCTCTCTCTCTCTCTCTCCCTCTCTCTCTCTCTATCTTTCTCTCTCTCTCTCTCTCTCCCTCTCTTCCCTTTTTTTCTCATTCTTGATTGCGTTCTTTGTTTCTCTCTTTCTCTTTGTCGCTGTTGATTGCTCTCTCCCTCCCTCCCTCTCTCTCTCTATCTCTCCCTCTCCCTCCCTCTCTCTCTCTCTCTCTCTCTCTCTCTCTCCCTCTCTCTCTCTCTCTATCTCTATCCCCCTCTCTCTCTCTCTCTCTCTCCCTTCCTCTCTCTTTCTCTGTGTTGTCGGATTACAGGTTATTACCCGTGAAGTGAAGTGAGGAGAATTAAATATTTCTTACCGCCGTGTACAAATTGGACGAGTGAAAAAAACCCTCTTTAAAGTCGGTTATTAAATTTCATCAGAGAGAAAAGTTTCTGACTTTATTTCTTTTGTATATTTATCCTCCAATTATACCCTGTTTACATTAAACTCATGTCTTCATTATTCCTTCATTGATCATTTTTAAATATGTGGATTTAGGGCTGTGTGTAAAAGTGCCTTGTGCTGTCGGAACACGTTCTGTCTGTCCCGTAGAGCACAGACTGGCTTTTCATGATGCTCAGCTGGATTATGGGGTGTTTGTAGGTTACGTTCTTTTTTTAATTTTTTATTTTTTTGTAATTGTTAAAAAGTGAAAATGTTAATGACACCTGTGTATTACGTTCATAAGCAAAATGGAATTTGATCCCTGCACGGACTCAGAAATGCCTCTGAAACCCTGCGGAGGGAATGACACAGACTGGACATCTGCTGCGGTACCGAAATCCGCCCGAGATAATCCCATTAAAATGACAGGTCATTAAAATGGGAAAACGCAGCGTGGGAGATCGTGTTTCTCTCCGAGTCTGCTGGAGGAATATAGCATTTACACTGGAGGGATGAACCAATGAAGAGACTTTGATTAATGCTAGAGATTAATGTGCATGGGTCTAGAACTTCTGATTCTATTCATTAGTACTGGACCCAATGCACTGGTATATCACCGGTTCTTCCTTTCGTCTCTGTTTAAAGGTAACGAGAGGTTTGAATTCACGTGAAGACCATTTACAAAGAGCAATCAGGAAAAAAAAACTGCTAGCGAGGTGAAAAATGTGGCATATCAGTCAAGTTGATGTGATAAAGGATGTATTTTGGATGGATAATGTTGTTTGCTGCACTGCTTTCCTTTATATTACATCATATTGTTTCATTATTACTGTAGAGAAAGCGTACATGGTACCAGGGTGTAAGGCAGCAAGTAACTCATGGGTGTGCGGTTTTAGGCAAGTATTCAGTGACCGACTGGGGGGTGGGGTGGCGCAGTAGTTAGCATGTCCGCTTCACAACAAGAAGGTATGATTCCTGGGCTCAGGAGTTTTTGTATGGAGTTGACATATTTTTCCTCTGCTTTTCTGGGTTTCCTCAGCATACTCTGGTTTCGTCCTACAGTTGAAGACATGCTGTTCAAAATTCCTCTAGGTGTGAGTGGGACTGGGTGGTGGTGGTGATGGTGTGTGTGTGTGTGTGTGTGTGTGTGTGTGTGTGTGTGTGTGTGTTGGTCCTGTGATGGTTTCGGGAGCTACTCAGGGTGTAACCCACTTTCATGCAATGTTGGTTAAGATAGGCTCCGACCTCCCTGTGACCCTATTAGGTGAAAGTGGTTCAGTAAATGATGAGCAAGCAATCAAGATCCACCAATCGTCTTAGTCAGTGATCCATGTGTCAAGCTTGGCACCAGTACGTGGAGGCTATGCATGAAAAAGGTTTGTCTGCCTTTTTCCTTTTGAAATGTTTATTTTTCAGACACCTGGTGTTCCTTTAGTGTGCTGCGGTTTTTTTAGCGTGGGTGTGAATATCGTATAGCTCTGAGAAGGGAAAAAAAAAAAAAAAAAAAAAAAAAGGAACATTACAAATGCTCCAGGAATCAAGGAGTCAAATGTCTCTCATCAAATGTCCTGATTGTTGAAGGCCTTTGACTCTTGACCCCTCGTCCATGATCCGTCCGACTCCAGCTGTGCATCACAGTACATTTAGAATCATGAAACGTGCTCATGTCAGGAAAGTATCACCTCCTACCTTCTGCCATTGTACAAACGCTATGCAGAAGAACGGTCGAGATACAGTGATAACGTATCAATCTCAACAACTTCTTACAAGCTGAAATAAATAAATAAACAAACAGGCGGAACACAACTATTTAAAGGAATTTCTGATTCAGAAGCTTTGATCTTCAGCATGCATTTCGTAAAGGACACGTGGCTTTATTTGTTTCAGCATTGAGTTCATCGTTCTTTCTTTATTTTACTGTTACTGCCTGTTCATCACCAACAACAGGGTAGATCAGGGACTTTTTATCTCTATTTATTTATTTATTTATTTATTTTTTAAAAAAGAGCCTGGTAATTCCTCCATGGATTTTGCTCAATTAAAAAATATATAAATGGCCAATGAATTTCCATAAATCATAAACGGTGTGTGAATATTCCCGGGCGGTGCATCCAGACGGCATCATTTGCATACATATTGTTCGCAAATGTTATGATTTCTTCTTCAAACCTGCTCACTTTCCCTCTATTCCCTCTTTCTTTCTCTAGCACAGTGAACAGGGTTCTTTGAGCTGAGCAATACACACACACAAACACACACACACACACACACACACACACACACACACACATATATATATATATATATATATATATATATATATATATATATACACATACTGTATATATAAGAGTATGGCTACATAAATTTTGGAGACACACACACACGCCTATTGAACTGCATGCAGCTGCATGGTATGGTATAAGTCATGTATTAGCCAGATTGTGATATTGGCACTGCAACTATTCTGACGGTTGAAGAGAGAGGGATTCGTTGGATAGTTTATAGATAAAGAGTTGTGCATAGACACAAGTTAATTAATGCCTTCATTATTTGGTGCTGTGGCGGCGCCGACTCGTCAGAGCAGTGCAAATAAACAGCAGGTCAATGTACGCTGTTAGTCTGAGAATACTGTATTTCCAAATTAAAGACAATTCTGTAGCCAGTTGTTTATGATGAACTGTTTTTTGAATATCCTGATGGTATTCCTCTATTTATTATTTTTTGTTGCTTAAATCTAAATGAAGTCCTGGATCATAGTGAATGGGTTACAGCCAGGTGTGATGATGTGTCTGCTTCCTCTGGGTACTCTGGTTTCCTCCCACAGTCCAAAGGTATGCTCATAAGGCAGATTGGCTAATTCAAATGACCCTCAGTGTGAATGGATGTGTGCATTGGGCCTGGCAAGCTGTTCAAGGTGTATCCTGCCTATGCACCGGGTCGGCTGAGATAGGCACAGCCTCCTTATTATCCTAGTAGGATTAAGCATTCTGGCTAATGAGTCAATGACTAAAAAAGTACACAGCATTCTCTGCTGGGCCTGCTTTGATATGACCCTCGCTCAATTTCACAATATTAAAAAATCCTTTCAAAACTTCCAGAATCCAGAATTTGTTCTGGATCCTGTCCAAAATTGAAGGAAGTCTCACTTATCCAACCTCTGGTAGACATTTTATGGAAATCCACACCAAACATCCTTGGCAGATATTTTTTTTAAAAAACCTTCTTTGATATGGACGAAGTAACCACATGTCCAAACATATATCTTGACATGGTATTTTTCGACACTACACCAAGAACCTACCTATGAATGAGGTCCTGCCCCAAGTGGAGGAGTTTAAGTATCTTGGGGTCTTGTTCACGAGTGAGGGAAGATCGACAGACGGATCGCTGCAGCCTCTGCTGTTAAGCGGTGCCTGTACCGGTTCGTCGCGGTGAAGAAGGAGCTGAGCCGCAAGGCGAAGCTCTCAATTTACCAGTCGATCTATGTTCTAACCCTCACCTATGGTCACGAGCTTTGGGTAATGACCGAAAGAACAAGATCACGGATACAAGCGGCTAAAATGAGCTTCCTTCGCCGGGTGGCGGGGTTCTCCCTTAGAGATAAGGTGAGAAGCTCAACCATCCAAGGAGAGCTCGGAGTAGATCCGCTGCTCCTCCGCATTGAGAGGGGCCAGTTGAGGTGGCTCGGGCATCTGGTCAGAATGCCCCCCGGACGCCTCCCTGGTGTGGTGTTTCGGGCATGTCCAACCGGGAAGAGACCCCGGGGTCGACCTTGAACACGCTGGAGGGACTATGTCTCTCGACTTGTCTGGGACCGCCTCGGTGTCCCCCTGGGAGAGTTGGAGGAAGTGGCTCGGAGAGGGACGTCTGGACCTCTTTGCTTAGGTTGCTGCTTCCGTGACCTGACCCTGGACTAAGCAGAAGATGATGATGATGATGATGATGATGATGACCTACTGATGGCCAAAAGTCATGAAAATATTTTTGTCAGTAATGCAAATTCTTTTATTTTAATCAGGATGATCACCAGGATTAAGCTTTTTAAGTTTTTACTTTCTTCTGAGCATCATCCAGCTTTCCTTCCAGTTCATCTAATGCAGCGACAGGAGATCTAAACGCTGATGAGTGGATTCGTAGCTGGCTGCTTTTTTCTCGCCTCCTTGCTGTGAGTGGGTGGCTTGGCACAAGCTTCTTAAGCCAGAATAATATCGGTTTACTTTTTTCTGTGAAGAGAGAGAGAGAGAGAGAGCGCGAGAGAGAGAATAAGAAATCGATGTGAATGTAGTGGTGGACAAGAAGGTGCAACTATGAAACGTTCCGCCGGCCACACCATGCAGATCGGCGTGACAACAAGTACGTGCTGTATTTATACGAAACCTGTTAGTAATTATACCGGGTAAAACGATGAGGTCGCGTTCACGCTACGTATCGGCCACGAGATCCAATAATGACTGATTTGCCTTAATTGCATGAAGGACGGCAGTGTACTGAGTTCCTCGCGGCCTTATTACAGCGATCGTGGTCATTTTTAAGCCACCACTCGCTGATATTGATTCGGCGGTGTCTATAAATAGCGAGTCGGGGTCGATGCTATTTCAGTTCGAAACACAGCATGCATTTCCACATGCACATGTACTGCTTCTTGAATCATATGTTTATTCAATGGGCTGATGGAACTCAATGCAGTGGCTCTCAGATCATCCGTTGACTCAATGAGCTGATGAAAGGAAGCATTGCAAAACTTTTTTTTTTCCTTCTCTCATTCTCTCTCATGCATTTACTCCAAAATTGTACATATCACTGTAATAGCAGAGCTGAGGTTACACTGGAACTGGGTTGGCCTCAGTCGCAAGGACTTTTGGTAGACAAACCTTGACTGATGGTGTTATAACTCATTCTTGTGTGTATGCACACACACACACACACACACATGCACGCGCGCTCACGCGCACACACTCAGTGACATAGATATACTCCCACCTGTGTATACACTTCAGGGCTGTTTCTCAAGCTTAAGATTTATGACCAGTAGCACTCTATGCTATGAGCTGTCTGGCTTTCGAATCTGTACTGCCAGAGTAAGATACAATTAGAAAAAGACTTCCATCCCATGCGGGTTGAAGAATCTTTTATTTATTTTTACTTGAAAGTAATGGTCTCACATGGATACCATAAAGATTTCCCTTATAACCGAGGCCACGTCCGAATATTCACACGTTAACCGCCGACAGAATTTAGTCAGATGCTCTACCAAATTCATAATATCAAAATTTGTACCATACTGTGCTCTCCCATAATTCAGCTGGAGCCTGTGAATAGCCAAAGCAACCATAAATATAAAAAATACAAAATGCAGTAGTTGAAAATAAATACAAGTATACCTTGGCTTTCGTCGTTAAATGGTTCCAGGAGAGATGACGTAAGTCAAAAATTCTCGAATTCGCTTGTCTCTAAGCTAGCCTAGGCTAGGCTATGCCAAATATAATATACTATATATATATATATATATATATATATATATATATATGTATATATATATATATATATATATATATATATATGTATGTATGTATATGTATATATATATATATATATATATATATATATGTATGTATGTATATGTATGTATGTATGTGTGTGTGTGTGTGTGTGTGTGTGTGTGTGTGTGTGTGTGTGTGTGTGTGTAATATACAGAAAGCCCCCGTTATTCTCAGAGGTTAAGCACCCCCATGCAGATCCCAGAAATCCACAAATTATTGACGCGGTTCTAAAAGGCTATGTATGATATTACATGCACTAAAAAATGCTTTTTAAACACATTCTATAGACAGTCTTACTCATTAATGCAGTAATAATGCATTAAAATGGACTTATGAATTAGTAAAAACTTTTTAATTTTGTACTGTGACAATATTTGTGAATAAATAAAGCGCTTAGGCTCCTTACCAGAAGCTAGAGAAGATGTGTTTGAGTGGCATCATAGAGCTTACATAATCATTAAAAACACACAAAAAACGTGAATTTGCAAATCAAGTAATCACATTGATGACATGTGCGCAAAGGAGAAAAAAAGAGGTGGACACATCACCTGCAACCAATCAGCAGGAGGGCGAAACAAAAGCTCTCAACCATTGACTAAATTTGAATCACGTGCCAGTAATGTCGTGATAATGTATATGTATAATTTGTCAGGGCTGCCACTGATTCGGTGGTTCTCAAATAGTGGGGCATGATTATATGATTATAATGACGTAAACTTTATTTTTATATATTTTTTATTTTTCCATATAATTTTTTTTGTAAACCGACATATAATCAAAAACGACTTAACTCAAAACGACTTAAATCGAGGTATACCTGTACTGTACATCCATTAATTTCCTATTCCCAACCGTCAAGGAGAAAAATGTTATATATTACTCAGCAAATACACATAAAATCAATTGTGACAAAAATGACCTCAATTTGACATTAAAAAATTAAATCAAGGACTTGTTCCTCTTATCTCATGAGAGAGGATGTGGAGATGAAGTTATGTTTCGAAAATAGAAGTGTTATGTCAATTTTATTATCAGTAATCGCGAGAAAAAATAGTTGGTTTGAAGACTATTGAACAAATAATCTCATTTTGACCTTGAAAAAAAAAGCTCAAGGTCAGAATCCATAGAACTCAGGGAGGTGAGGTCGACTTATAGTTTTCGAATATTAAGCTTCTATAGTAAAATACTGAATGGTAATTGTGTGTTGAAGGCCAGTTTTAATGAGTTTTAAACTGAACTCAATATGACCTTGAAAAATAGCTCAAAGTCACAACCCTTAGGTAGTTGATCCAGAGTTCGGTTTTGAATATTAAGGTTTTTGTCATAAAGCAATGATCGAGTTTTATTAGCCCGTGGGACTCCCGAGGCAGCAGACAGGTACCGGCAGGCCAAACGTGCTGTAGCCGAGGCTGTCGCAGATGCAAAATCACAGGAGTGTGAGGAGTTCAGTGAGGGCCTGGAGAGTGATTATCGGTTGGCCTCAAAAAGGTTCTGGACCACCATCCGACGCCTCAGGAGGGGGAAGCAGTTCTCCACAAACACTGTTTACAGTGGAGGTGGGGAGCTGCTTACCTCGACTGGGGATGTCATCAAGAGGTGGAGGAAGTACTTTGAGGACCTCCTCAATCCGACCAACATGCCCTCCGTGGAGGAGGAAGACCCTGAGGGTTTGGGTGGGGGTCCGCCCATCACTGGAGTGGAGGTCACTGAGGTTGTCAAAAAGCTCCTTGGTGGTCGAGCTCCGGGGTTGGACGAGATCCACCTGGAATATCTCAGGGCTCTGGATGCTGTAGGACTGTCTTGGTTGACACGTCTCTGCGACATCGCGTGGTCATTGGGGGCTGTACCTCTGGATTGGCAAACTGAGGTGGTGTTCCCGATTTTTTTATTTTAAAATATTTTAAAGGATTTTGGAGGGGGCATGGGAGTTTGCCCAATCTGTCCACATGTGCTTTGTGGATTTGGAGAAGGCTTTCGACCGTGTCCTTTGAACAATCTTGTGGGGCGTGCTCAGGGAGTACGGCGTTCCGGATCCGTTGCTACAGGCCATTCGGTCGCTGTATCACTGGAGCCAGAATTTGGTTCGTATTGGTAACAACAGGTCGAATTCGTTTCCGGTGAGAGGTGGAGTCCGCCAAGGCTGTCCTTTGTCACCGATTCAGTTCATAATTTTTATGGACAGAATTTCTAGGCGCAGTCGATGTGTTGAGGCGTTCTGGTTTGGTGGCCATCGGATCTCGTCTCTGCTTTTTGCAGATGATGTTGTCCTTTTGGTTTCATCAAGTCGGAACCTCCAGCTCTCATTGGAGTGATTCGCAGCAGAGCGCGAAGCAGCCGGGATGAAGACCAGTACCTCCAAGTCCGAGGCCATGGTTTTTAGTTGGACAAGGGTGGAATGCACCCTCCAGGTTGGGAATGAGGTCCTGCCCCAAGTGGAAGGGTTTAAGTATCTTGTGGTCTTGTTCACAAGTGAGGGAAGGATGGAGTGGGAGATCGACAGACGGATCGCTGCAGCCTCTGCTGTTAAACGGAGCCTGTACTGGTCCGTCGTGATGAAGAAGAAGCTGAGCTGCAAGGTGAAGCTCTTAATTTATCAGTCAATCTACGTTCCAACCCTCACCTATGGTCACAAGCTTTGGGTAGTGACTGAAAAACAAGATCGCGGATACAAGCGGCTGAAATGAGCTTCCTTTGCCGAGTGGCGGGGTTTTCCCTTCGTGATCAGGTGAGAAGCTCTACCATCTGTGGAGAGCTCGGAGTAGATCCGCTGCTCCTCCGCATTGAGAGGGGCCAGTTGAGGTGGCTCGGACATCTGGTCAGAATGCCTCCCGGACGCCTCCCTGGTGTGGTATTTCGGGCATGTCTAACCGGGAAGAGAACCCGGGGTCAACCTAGAACACGCTGGAGGGACTATGTCTCTCGACTTGTCTGGGACCGCCTCGGTGTCCCCCCGGAAGAGTTGGAGGAAGTGGCTGGGGAGAGGGACGTCTGGTCCTCTTTGCTTAGGTTGCTGCCCCCGCAACCCGACCCTGGACTTAGCGGAAGAAGATGCGGATGAGGATGATGATGAGGGCAGTGGTGAACCAGTGGTAAAGGCGGTGGATCACTAATCCTAAGGTTGCGGGTTCAAGCTCCATTATCAGTGGTTGTCAGTGCTGTTCCCCCCAGTGCACTAACTGAGTCATCAAAGGCCAGTCATGTTTCTCACTGTTTGAGGTGTGAGGTTCATGTGAAAGAACCATTGCTGACTTTCGTAAAGAGGAGCTGGACAGCTGTCAGTGTGTTTCTGCCTTGCAATGGCCTGGCGAGCTGTCCAGGGTGTACTCCGCCCTCGCCCACAACCGGCTGAGATGGGCACTAGCCTCCTGGCGATCCTAATTAGGATTAATCGTTCAGAAAATGAATGAATGATTGGATAAATCCATAAGATTATAATAAATATTATATTTTTTATGCTGCAGACACGTGTCGAGCATAAGATTTGTTACACCATCTTTAGCACACCAGACAGAAGTGTTATAACACAGTCTGGATTAACATGTGCAAGATGTTCACCATGTCCTTGTCTGACCTGTAAGGCTGACGGATGGTGTTATTATTACTGTGCAATACAGTATTTGAGAAATACTTTGAAATAATCACTCTTTCTAGTTAATTAATTATAGTTCTCAGCATAATGTTTTCTTTGCACAGCTTCGATACAGAACATTTCATATTACAGAGTTTTCGGGTATATATTACACACATCCAGTCATTCTCACTCATGCCTCACTTCAAATCGGAACAGGTAGTTCGCCTAATGGGCATGTCCTGGACTGATGGAGGACACTGGAGTACCTGAAGGAAACCCAAGCAGGCACTAGGAGAATGTACAAACCCCAGACAGAGAGATCTGGGCCTGGGGATCAAACCCAGGACCTAATTGCTAATGAATTTCTGGAAAAATGTTTCACAGAGGGCAGTGGTGGCCTGGTGGGAAAGGTGCTGGATCACTAATCCCAAGGTTGCGGGTTCAAGCCTCGCACTCCACGGGTTGTCACTGTCCACCCAGTGCACCAACTGGGTTACCAAAGGCCGGCTATGTCTACCACTGTCTATGGTCTAGCTGCATAGCCGTCAGCGTGTTTCCACCCTGCGATGGCCTGGTGAGCTGTCTAGGGTGCCCTCTGCCCTCGCTCGGGGGCAGCTGGGATGGGTGCCAGAATCCCATGACCCTAATTAGGATTAAGCGGTTACAGAAAATGAATAAATGAATGAATGAATGAATGTTTCACTGAGAGAAAGTGTATTTTTCTCTCTTTCTATTTTATTTTCTCTCTATCTTTATTTTCTCTCTCTCTCTCTCTCTCTCTCTCTCTCTGTCTGTCTTTTGCTGTCACTCCCTTGTGTAATCAATTACACATTTATAAAAAAAGAATCTCACCTTACATGCAGCTGTCCAGAACTGAAATGTTTGAAAAGCTTGATGCGTCTTTGTAGCAGAATTTACCGGTAATCCCAGGATGCACTGCAGCGGTCTGTACCTGCCTCTGTTTGGCCTTGCAGGATGATACTACTATATAAGTGTAAAAACTCAGGATCTTGGAATAGCTCATGTGCAACTACTTTTGGTGTTGAAAAAAGACCAGATTCATATATGTGGCTTTATACAGGGATCCCTCGCTACTTCATGCTTCAGTTTCTGCGGCTTCAGTGCATCGTGGGTTTTTCAAAAATATTCATTGAAAAATAAGGAAATTAAGGAAGAATGGGGGAAAGTTAAGTAAAATGCCACAAAACAAGGCCAATTATGCAAAAAAACAAAACAAAACCCCAAACAAACAAAACCAAAAAAACCCCAACCCAACAAGAGTATTTTTATTTACATTTTTATGTGAGGTGCGCATCTGTATGTGTGTGTATTTATAATTGATTTACATCTTATGCATTATTTTTGAATGTTTAATTGTTATTATTAGCATTTATAGGGTTGAATATATATTTATTGATATTATATACACATATACATATATACGTCAGTCAGTGGGGGTCGATCCTATTTCGCGGAATTCGGTGGTCGTGGGTGGTCTTGGTCCCCATTAACTGCAGCAAGTGAGGGATCCCTGTGTGTACGGGATACCTTATATATAAGTGTGATTTATATATAAATGTGATATTGTGTGTACCTTATATATAAGTTGATTGTTGTCCATTGATCGTTGTCATACTGAGTTCTTTTCAGCTTTCACTTTTTCATTTAAAGTTCCGTCACAGTGCATCGATAATTTCAACACGAATTTAAATGATTGTTTTACGGGACGGTATTATATTCACATCAGAACTCCGATGGAATATCGTGTATCCTGTTTCCTTAGAAAGAGTTTTAATCATCACTTGCATATTAATGTGCATTTTAATCAAATAGTGGTACATTTGATTTCTGCTGAAAATGATTTACTCACTCGGTATTGCGAGCTTCTTTTAACCTGGTCCTAAAGGCTTAATTTGAGCTTGGCTTTTACAACTCATCAGTATAAAGATTAAAAGCCACAGGAAGAGTGCGGTTGATAAGAAGAGGCAATTAGCAAATATGTTATGCAGGCTCCAATTTTATTTAAGTTGAACTCCTCAGTAGAACATAGAAGCTGGTTGAATGGCTGCATCACACACACACACACACACACACACACACACACACACACACACACACACACACACACACACACACACACACACACACACCTCAGTAAAGAGCATTTAAGATCCCCAAAGATCAGCCAAGGGTTATTTTGTACAGAACACTGTTCATTTGTTATTGTCAGATGAGTAGAGCTCAAGCCGCTACACATTTCACTGTGTGGTGTGCAATACAGTTCATGCCTGGAAGCAATGGAACATTTTTATGTGTTGGGAAGCTCTTCAAGCGGGGTGTTGTGGCACCTTGGAATAGTGGTGGTGTCCTGGGAAGCAGGAGTTATTGGTTATTGAGTGTGTACTTAAAGTACTGGAACCAGGAAGCTAAAACTGTGTGCTGGAACAACGGGACATCCGCATGATTTCTGCAACTATGATGTGTGTTTCAGAGCTCTAGAACAGTGGTGATGGTCATGGTGGCATATCTTGGGAAGCTTTAGAGCAGTGGCCACCAACCTTGTTCCTGGAGATCTCATGCTGGCTGCATCTCAAGCCATCAAATTATTCACTTGAGATGTTCTCAGTCAGTTTCAAGAAGTGTATTAGGGTATGGTTGAAGATAAAAACCTGCTGGAAGGTAGATCTCCAGAAACATTGTTGAGCTTCACTGCTGTTGTGTTTTGATGAAGGTTTCAGAAGACCGCAACTCCATTTCTGAGGAGATGCAGATCTAAAAACATGGTGTTCTTGAAAGTATCTCTTTTTGTGAGCTCTTGAAAAGTGGTGGGGTGTCATGGACAGCTCAAGGTTGGTGGTGTGTGGTTACTGAAGCTGCGGATTGACTGGGAACTGTCCGAAGTGTGCATACATTGGAGTATTTGCATTTGAGACTCACAGGAGTATGGTGTGTTGAAACTCTTGAAAGTCTTTTGAGGAGCTCTGGATCTATGAATGGTAATAATGGGAAGGTTTGTACAAGAAGCTTAGGAACTATAGAGTATTATTAAATCATTTTGAAAATTACACAGAAATTTACAACATTGAGTAAAAGTCGGAGTCACAGAAAAGAAAATATCCAGTTGCCTTTTAATGTTATTAAAAATTAAACAAGAAAATAACTGGATTACTCTGGTGCATCAAGATTCATGGGTATGGATGTAATTAGAAATCCAACAGCAGGGAATTTGTGAGAAACCTGAAGACTGGGTCAAATAATATTATTTAAACCCCTCGCATACTAATCTTAAGGTCAACTGGAAGCTGGAATCTATCTCAGTCAACGTTGGGCAAAGTCGGGGTACATTTGTCAGACCATCATATGGTCAATAAACACAAACATTTGCATTCACGCCAAGGGGCAATTTGGAACTGCTGAAGCTTTCGGCTTGTGGAAGGAAACCAAAGTACCTTGAGAAGCATGAAAACTCCACACAGAAATGTCCGAGTGTGGGCTATGAACGGAGGACCCTCTTGGCGTTAGGTAGACTTGCAAACCACTACACCACTGTACCGCTCACTGTGCAAAACCCAATGACATAAATGTAATCTTATTTCCTATAAAACAGCCTGAAGAAAAGCTGCGTTAAGTAAGCCAACCATAAGTAAACTCTGTCAATGCACATCTGTCGTTTAATGTTGAAAACGTCTTCTATCATGGTACAGCATCAACCACGACTTTCCAGACCCTGAACTACTACATACACTGGTCTTTGTTCTGTAGCAGTATCATGCACAATTCCTACTCAGAGGAGAATAGTGTGTAATATGTCAAATGCAATCGGGACGATGGTGTAGTGGTTGGCACGTCTGCCTCACAGCAAGAAGATCCTGGGTTCGATTCCCAGCTCGGGTGTTTCTGTGTGGAGTTTGCATGTTCTCCCTGTTTGCGTGGATTTCCTCCAGGTAGTCTGGTTTCCACAAAAACATGCACTGTAGGTTAATTGGCTGTTCCATATCACCCATAGGTGTGAATGGTTGTGTGAGTGTTGGCCCTGTGATGGCCTGGCAAGCTGTCCAGGGTGTACCCCGCTCTCGCCCAGAGTCGGCTGAGATGGGCGCCAGCCTCCACTTGACCCTAATTAAGATTAAGCTGTTCAGAAAATGAATGAATGGATGTCAAATGCAATAGGATTTTTGCTTTGGGGCAACCTTGGGGTTTTCACTTGTTTTCCCCAGACCTTGTTTTTAATCCAGTCCAGCTCAACCCTCGAGCTCCTCTACAATTCCACAGTGCTTAATCATCCTTCTGGAAACTTGAAACAGTTTAAGAGCTGCTGGCTTCATACATTTATGTAATGAAATCATGTTTAGTTTAAGAAAACTAAGACATGCGCCTTGTTCTATTTTTCTCTCTGTCTGGTTCTGGTTTATTTTTTTATTTTTATTTTATTTTTTGCGTAATTAAGTAATTGTGGGTAACAGTAAGGTCTACAGATACACTGAGCCCTCTCAGGAATTAAAGATGAATGAATTCACTTGGCACATTCAACACCTGGGTCTGCACCAAGTCCATTTATGTGCTCGTTTGAAGGCATTATTTCTGATGTCAGGTTTGCTTGTGCTTAGAAGAATTCCATTTGGTATGAGGATTTATTGTGGAATCCCGTGTGTGTGTGTTTTGTGCGTACACACTGACAAAATGGTAGACCACCTGCTTCTGTGGCACAGAACAGAATTTTGAGAATGCACGGAATGCTATTCTGCAAGAAGACAGGCAAACTACAAGCAGCGCATAAAACTCTGCCGGCGGAATATCCCATGGCAGTGACTTCCTTTGTGATGACATCATAGAGTGTTTAGATAATGTACTAGGCACTGATAGTACTTCGTGAAATAGAGACAGTGGGACAGGGTGTCTCCCCTCGTCCCCTTCCCTCCCCCAGAGCATTGCTAAGAGGTCTATTTCATCCATGAAAGACAAAGCTCTCAGTATATAGCAATTCACTACAAATGGGAGGGAATGGAGGCAATTTGGAGGCCTAATGGTTAGAGATTCATCTTTGGGATAGAAAGGTTGCTGGTTCATTCCCAGAACCAGCAGAAAAATGTGTGGCGGTGGGGGAGTAATCAGCACTTCGTCTTCCGCTACCTTCATGGCTGAAGTGCACTTGAGCAAGGTACCCAATGGGTTAAATTTGGAGTTAATTTGGATGGGTTAAATGCAGAGGCTGGGCAGTGGTGGCCTGGTGATAAAGCTGCTGGATCACTGATCCTAAGGATGGGGATTCTTCAAGCCCCACTCTCAGTGGGTTGTCACTGTCCCCCCAGTGCAGCTAACTGAGTTATCAAAGGCTGACCATGTCTCTCACTGTTTATGGTGTGAAGTAAGTGCCATAGGTCTGTAATCCTGGGGACCACTGGGATATGAAATCTTTGGTACAGGAATGAGGCAGGAAGTCTCTCACTGCACTGGGACCCACTGTAGACTCAGGCTCATTGTGAAAATGTAATGCAAGTCTATGTAAGTGTAATGTAAGAGTGGGGGGTAGGGGGTTACCTAGAAGGCTTAAGGACACAGTGGCTCATCCCATCCGGTCCTGCTTCCTTGTCTGAGGGGTGTCTTTTCAGGTGTTTGTCGACCTGAGTGTAAGTGACGTTGGCTGGTGGGAGAAGGGTATCAGGTCAAACACAGAAGGCAGGGGTACAGTGAGGAGAGGGAGGGAGAGAGTGGCATGGCAGATGGGTTCTGGCTTGTTCCTGACCAGTGAGGAAGGTGCTGTGCAGTCGCCGCAGTATTGAATCACTTAAAGAACATATTCATCTCGTTGGCCTGGTCTTCACTCTTTTCCCCAGCTCTTCTGCTGATGGATGACCTGAAACCAGTGATAGTCCTCATACCACTCCAAATGTCTCTCATGTTCTGCTGGAGTATCCACTCCAGCTTGCTCCTGTAATTGTCCTTCACCTCGATGATCTTGACTCTCAGTGGACTTTGGATCTTTTTTACCTCCCCTCTGTTGCCAGCCATATTAGAGCACCCTAATATGGACTAAAGATCTCAAATCTGCCCTTTCACACGTAAACAAACTCTTCATGACAAATGGCCAAGGTTCCAGAAGTAAATGAAATAGATGTGAAAGCGAGAAAGAAGCCCCTCAGAAATGCGAAGGTATCCTAAGATTCTTAAGAGTTTGAAAATTTAATATACAGTGGTACCTCACCATACGAAATTAATCCGTTCCCGAGCCTTTTTCGGAACCTGGATTTTTCGTAAGTAGAATCGCATTTTACATCTAAAACGCGTGATTCGTTCCAAGGACCCCAATACTACCCTTTAAAAATTATAAAAGCATCCCTTTTAAGATACTTACTTCGTGTTGACAATGTCTTCTTCGCAGAGTTATAATCTGACAAATGTTTATGCAAGGTTAAAAGCCTGAGCCAAAAAATAAAGAGCACACCCGAAAAATTCCATGAAACGAGCTGCTGCTCAAGGGAGCTGCGTCATCCCTCCTAGCCAATGGGAGGCTAGCAGGGCGGGATGTTGGGTGATAGCCAATGGCAGGTAGCTGTGTCATCCCTTCTAACCAATGGGAAGCCAGCGGGGTGGGATGTTGGGGGATAGTCAATGGAGAGCAACTCGCACATTGTTTGAATGGCGCATTTCAATTTTTGAATGGCACGTTTGAATGTTGCGTTTGGCGCATTTCATAAGGAGAACTTGTTTCGTATACAGAGACAAAAAAATTTGGAAAATGTTTTTCGTAACCTGGATTTTTCGTTTTCTGGGACTATCGTAAGGTGAGGTACCACTGTATATCTTCTTCTTTTCCTTTCGGCTGTTCCCTTCAGGGGTCGCCACAGCAAATGATCTGCCTCCATCTCTCCCTATCCTCTGCATCTTCTACTCTTACTCCAACGACAGGGCCATGCAGCAATCCATTCATTCTTCTCCATGCCTTACAAGGTCTCTCCTCTCAATCTCATTCTCATTTTTGCAGTCTCTACTTATTGTTCTTGCCCTCTTCTTTTCTTTCAGACACACTTGACATTTCGAAAGGTTGAACGACAAAGCAGCTTCATGCCCTGAAAAGGGCGAGGTTACCCCAGTCAGAATGCAAAAAGCCATGGAAGGAGACTGAAAAGGCATCAAGCGTTCTGTCCAGGAGAAGAGCAAAAGATCTACAGCATTTTCTCCATGAAGAGCGAAAAGGGATGTCCTGTGTTTTGTTGTTCATTCTGTTGAAAGTTGTCCAGCATTCTTTTGAGTAGGACAGCAATGCGGCGTGCAACATTCTGTCAGGTGGAACGACAGAAGATGTCTAACATTCAGTCCAGTACGAGGACAAAGATCCAGCACATATTTTTAAAAAAGATATTGTGGACAGAAGAGGATGGTCAAAGGGGCAGCTGTAGCTTAATGGTTAGAGAAGCGGCTTTGAGAATGAAAGTGTGCTGGTTCGATTCCTGAACCAGCAGGAAAAGTGTATGGTATTGGAGGAGTGAGCTGCACCTTCCATTCCTCCACATCAATGGCTTAAGGCACCTAACCTCCAACTGCCCTCTGGGCACCTCAAGGTGCGTGGCAAACCATAGCGGTGAGTGTTCACTTCGGATTGGTCAAATGCAGAGGAAATCATTTCTCTTACAGGACTAATCACGTATATCAAAAATGTTCAGGGGGATACTCTCTCCAGAAACAGAGATGAAAAGCTGACCAGCATTCTTCCCATTAAGCCAACAAAGGGATGTATAAACTATTTACCCCTAAGAAGGACAAGATGGGGGTCGGTGGCGTCGTGGTTAGGGTGCTGAGCTCATGATCAGGAGGTTGTGTGTTCAAATCCCAGTTAGACCCCCCCACTGTGCTGAGATCCCTGGGCAAGGTCTCAACCACAAGTGTGCCTCTGTTCACCCAGCAGTATAAATGGGTACCAGTATAAATATACTGGGAAGGTAACCTGTGATGGACTAGCGTCCCATCCAGGAGGAGATGAACTCCTGGTAGCCTCATGCTGTGGAAACCAAGGATAAGCACCGGCCTGATGAGCCACTAGGCTTGGGTGTAAAAAGCCCAAAAAAGAAGGACAAGAAGGCTCTTTTTTTTTTTTTTTTTTTTTTTTTTCCAGTGAGTGGACAAGGAGATACCCAGCACTTTCTCCAGTACAGGAATAACGGACAGGTCCAAACAGTGACGGCAAGCTGACAATTACTCTGTATAGTATGAGGAAAAAGAGATGTCTACAGTTTTCCTCATGGAGAGAGAAAGTAGAAACCCAAGAATTTAGATGTTCTGTAAACTAGACTTTTTATTTCTTCCAAAAACAGAGAATACTTTCTCGAAAATCGGCTGAGCTTGGCATCTGACATTTTTTCCGAATGGAAGGTGCTAATGTCCAGAAATGAGTGCCAGCATTTTTTTCCAGAAAAAGAGGAACATCTAATGTAGGTTCTCCAACAGAAGGCTCAGAGACACCCAGAGGGTTTCTTTTTTTTTTTTTTTTTTTTTTTTTTTTCCTTCAGGAGAACAAAGACACCTCTGGTTGGTTCTCCAGCCAGACAGGAACTTGGAAAAAGATCGAGATAAAGGTTGTGTCAGAGCATGATGGGTAGTTCAGGCTCTGGTGGTTATTTAGCTGATAAATGTTAAAAAAAAGGAAAAGTGTAATAAATTATTTGGGGTGAGGCACAGATTGGCATAGTGTTTATCATGTCAACCACACAGCAAGAAGATCTGGGTTCGATTCCGAAGCTTGGGGCATCTCTTTGTGGCGTTTGCATGTTCTTCTCATGCTTGCATGGGATTTCTCAGGGGACTCCAGTTTCCAAAGATGTTCCAAGCTGTCCGTAGGTATGAGAGTGATTGTGAATGGTTGGATGTGTTGACCTGGCAGTTGTCTGGCGAGCTGTTTAAAGTACACCCCACCATTGCCTCGAGTCGGCTGAGATGTGCTCCATCCTCCCAATTACCATAATTAGTATTAAGTGGCTGAGAAAATCAATGAATAATACATTTTTTTTTTCCATTCTCATTCATTTGCTGAACCGTTTAAGCCTATTAAGATCGCGGGGAGGCTGGAGTCTAATGCGGATCTACGGGGACTGTAACAGGAAGCCGGAATGTCCTAAATATGCCCTCGCCAAGCCTAGGACTCAAGCCCGGGACCATCTTGGTATGGGATGGATGTGCTAACCACTACACTACCCCCGCACGTGTCTTCTCCGCCGCTTCTGAGATCAAAAACTCTGAAAAATTTATATTCGGCTTGATTTAGTGAGCCGCATGTTGTTCTCATTAGCAAATATTTCCTTTGTTCTACGTAGAAAAGATTTAGGTATTGCGCAGTGTATGCCGACTCGGGTATATAAACGATTATATTCCAGATAAACACACAAAGGAAAATAAGGCTCCGAGTCATGAAGTAATGAAAACAAAAACAATCGAGACCTGCTGGGTGCAAAAAGCTCTTGCATAAAAATTATCTGAATATTATAATTTCAAACAGATGGTGTGGATATTACATCATCTTTATTTAAAAAATAATAATAATGAAAGTGTTAATGCAAACCAGTGATGATTGTTTTGATGGAGAATGCACTTTTTTGGGTTAATTTTGTTAACAAGGCTTGGGGAAAATCTGCTGACATGCACCCTGCAGACTGGAACATCTGGCAGTGGAATGAAGCTGCAGCTTCAGAAAATCTTACAGATAAAGTAAAATAAAATAAAATAGTAATAAACAGCACCAGCATGTCTGACTTGGTTCGGAGCTTTTGGCATCCCTGTGTTTTCGTCTCGCTCTGCCATGCTTTAATAACGTGCAGCAGACACGGAGTGTTGAGATGATGAATTTCAGTCTGACTTCTAGGATTATCTTCCAATAAGGAAGTGAGTGCCGAGCCAATATTAGCCTGCGCCGAGCATTGTTTTACCCAGGAGCGGGTTGCCAGGGAAACGTTATATAATTAGATGGTAGATGATGCCCCCAGCTGACGGGGTGATGGAGATGAGGATGGAGATGCTGCATTCTTCTTGTTATGTTCTCTGTTCCGTGGCTGTGTGAAGAGCTCTGAGCCGTTTGAAACAGGCTGCGGTGTAATGTCGCATTTATCGTAGCAATCCTCCAGTTTAAACTACGATATATTCAACATGTATTCGTTTTGTCAGGTTAATTTAAAAAAAAAACAAAAAAAAACAGATTAATATAAAAAAATATATGGGGATGGTGCAGTCTGATTGATCTACATTTTTGGAATAAAAAAAAAACCAAAACATTATTCTGGCAGTGGTGGCCTGGTGGTAAAGCCGCTGAGTCACTGATCCCAAGGTTGGGGTTTTTTACAAGATTGCGGTTATCTACTGATTTATTATTATTATTATTATTATTATTATTATTATATTGTTTACTGGGTCTGTGTAAGGTCCTTTTAAACATAGAATTTTTACATATTTATTTTATAGCACTTTATTTGTTGTTGATTTGAGCCTTCCTTTCCGTTTGTAAATTGACTCCTTGAACAACCTAGGTGGCGCTGCTCGTCGGCGATGCACGTCATAATAATACGACATAACCAAAATTTCCTCTGGGATAATAAAGTCTTATCTTATTTTATAATTTATTTATTTTTTTATTCATTTATCTTTTAATTAAAAGTCAAACAACGGGTGCTCTGCTTTATATACCACTTCCTCCTACTTTGTGTTACATTCATTCATTCATTTTCTGAACCGTTTAATCCTAAGTAGGGTTGCGCGGAGGCTGGTGCCCATCTCAGCCAACTCTGGGTAAGGTGGGAGTACACCTAGTGTACTGGCCATCGTAGGGCCCTTTGTGTTACATTTTCCAGAAATGTACTTTTCTCATGCTTCTGTCTGTTTCAGGTGCCGATCTTGGAGGTCTGTTGGATCTGGAGACTCTCTACGAAGGAATACAGCGGAGTGCGAACCAGAGCCGAAGATCTCGCCGTCAGTCTCCCGAGAGAGCCTACAACATCGAGGTGCTGCTTGGGGTAGACGACTCAGTGGTGCAGTTCCATGGTGCTCAACACGTGGCGAAGTATCTGCTTACGCTCATGAACATTGTGAGTGCTTGAACCCGCATTAATCAGCGTGTCTGAGAGTCGGATTTGTTCTGAAAGCTCAAGGCGACGGAGCTTGCACGGTTATAATGAGAAGTAATAAGGTGCTGAAAACACCATCATTCACGTCTGGTCATCAGTTAATCCTCATGAGATGTCTACTTCATTACAGCTGTGGCAGTTGCCAAATATGTTGTATTATGGGAGAAAGTAACAGGTGAAGGGCCAGGTTTACGAAAAAGGGAATCTGTAGAGATTTCTACACCCGAGGCCCAGTGGCTCATCAGGGTGGTCCTTATTCCCGTTTCCGTAACGTAAAGTGGCCAGGAGTTCAACTCCTCCTAGATGGGATGCCAATCCATCACAGGTGACCTTCCCCGTTATTTTTTAAAGATGTTTATTAAGCAGTTGAAGTTAGTATAACGCTCATGAAAAGAACCAACTGAAGGGGACAACCACGAGCAATGCACTTCATCAATTGAAAAAGTCGGCAGCTCATTTTATTAATGGCCATCACAGTCTAACAAAAGCAGAGACAAACAACAACACTTGGAGAGTGCAAACCTTCACCAAGCTTACCAATGTTACAATGTTAAAAAAGCTGTAAAAAAAATTCCTGGATCCAAAATTTGCGCCGGATCATCTCAATAATTCTGAATGTACTTGTCTAAAGTCCTGGCTCTGGTAGAAATTTCATGAAAATCCACACATAACTTATTATTATTATTATTATTATTATTATTATTATTATTTAATGAAAATAATTAGCATTAGCTATAGGTTAGCATACGGGGGCAGTGGTGGTCTAGTGGTATAGGGCGCTGGATCGCTGATCCAAAGGTTGGGGGTTCGAGTCCCACTCTCCACAAGGTTGTCACTGTCCCCCCCAGTGCAGCTAACTGGGTTATCAAAGGCGGGCCATGTCTCTCACTGTCTATGGTGAGAGGTTGATGTAAAAGAACCATTGCTGACTTTCGTAAAGAGTAGCTGCAAAGTCGTCAGCGTGTTTCTGTCCCGCGCTAAAAAGGGTTGTGACAAGAAGGGCATCCGACGTAAAAAACCTCTGCCAAATCAAACGTGCGAATCAAATGGTTCGCTGTGGCGACTCCCGAGTAAAAGGGAAAAAAGCCGAAAGGAAGACCGCTATAGGTTAGCATACACACCTCACAGCAAGAGGGTCCTGGGTACTTTTCTCCGCTCGGGTGTTTCTGGGTGGAGTTTGCATGTTTTCCCCGTCCTTGCGTGGGTTTCCTCCCACAGTCCAAAAACATGCACAGTAGGTTAATTGGCTGGTCCAAATCTCCCCTATTTGTGAAAGTGAGTATGAGTCGTGTGAGTGTTTGCCCTGCGATGGTCTGTTGATCTGTTCAGCGTGCACCCTGCCCTCACCCGAACTTGGCTGAGATGGACACCAGCCTCCCTGCGACCCTAATAAGGATTAAGCGGTTCATAAAATGAATGAATGACTAATGGCGTCATTAGCATAAAGATGACTAGCACAAACCTGAGGAAATCATGATGCATGATTCAGGTCCTCCTCCTCCAATTGGCAGACCATTTATCGATACTCCAGTGTATCACATGACCTACCATGTCTATTACATCATCACCTACTGACTGACCTATACAATCTGTGATGATGTCATGTAGGGGGTTGTCCGTAGCTTGCGCGAATGGTTCAGAACTGGGTATTAACTATTTCATGACGAATTTTTTTCATGTATATACGGTATATACATCCACATCATCTAATGTGACCCTACTGTAGACGCACTAATGGTTGACCATCGAAACAGCGGCTCGTGTCGACCCTTGCTGACTGCCAAACCCTCCTGGACAGATTCGGCTACTTGTCCGTCGTTTCCGACATCTGTTAAATTGCGGTCCGTAGAATTGAGGGTCGACGGTCATGTGAAATAGTTTTGATAAGCGATTCGAGTTAGGCTGGCGTTATCCTCTGGCCAAACTGGACCACCAGACTTCAAAGACACTGAAGACACTTAAGTGTGATTTGGAGTTAAAACGCCAGCAAAGTAGAGCAGTGGTGGCCTAGTGGTATAGGATGCTGGATCGCTGATCCTAAGGTTGGGGGTTCGAGTCCCACTCTCCACAGTGGAGCTAACTGGGTTATCAAAGGCTGGCCATGTCTCTCACTGTTTATGGTGAGAGGTTCATATAAAAAAAAACGTGTTTCCGCCCTGTGATGGCCTGGTGAACCGTCCAGGGTGTACTCTGCCCTCACCTGGAGTCGGCTGGGATGGGCACCAGCCTCCCCGAGACCCTAATTAGGATTAAGTGGTTACAGAAAATGAACCGAACACCAGCGAAGCTGCAATTTCTTTAATGGCTTACCGCGCACCGCGCTGCAGCAGACTGTTTAAAATTTGAGCTGGAATTTCCTTGTGCATTAAATCCTCTCATGGGGCTGGCAGTGTAGTGGTGAGGGTGCTGTGCTCATGATCAGGAGGTTGTGTGTTCAAATCCCAGTTAGACCCCCCCCCACTGTGCTGAGACCCCTGGGCAAGGTCTCAACCACAAGTGTGCCTCTGTTCACCCAGCAGTATAAATGGGGACCAGTAAAAATATACTGGGAAGGTCACCTGCGATGGACTAGCGTCCCATCCAGGAGGAGTTGAACTCCGAGTCGCTTCACGCTACAGAAAACGGGGATAAGCACCGCCCTGATGAGCCACTATGGTTCGGATGTAAAAAGCCCAACAGACTACCCATACCACCATCCTTAAATGTTCTCCTATGAAAACTTTCATGACCTGAAATGAAGCCTCTTAAAAATGCATATGCAGTGAGGTGAGCCACAAGTATAACCGTGTCCACGCTCGTCCGCCGTCGGAGGATCCGCAATAAATTCTGAGGTTTTTCCTGCAAAACGTTTGTTAATCTTGCCCTGAATGTTTGCTTCACTTGTTGGGTGGTAAGTGTTCCACAATTAAGTGCTTACTGGTTTTAAAACAGTGTGATATGAAACTGGGATTTATTTCTGCACACATTTACTCATTGTTATTGGAACAGTTCACCCTGAATCACTGAAGCTGGAAATGTAATTTGTAGCCTTTGTCCGGCTGTGAACTGAAGTGCTGCTCAACACGATCTTCACTGTTATCCTTCTTTAACGGCACAAACACCGTATAACAGCTCGTCCCGGGTCAGTTTATTGTTTATAATTAACGCTCATCTGATAGTAATTAATAATGGAATAATCTTCATCACGCTGCATTCCAGCTGGATTACACTGAACAAGTCGGCATCGACTGTTCAGCCCCTTTCCGTATTCCTCCTCCACCTCCCTGTCGCAGCACATTCAACATCACCTGCAGCCGTAGGTTGTTTCATCAATACCCATGAAAAAAAATAGACCCTGTGGTGCCATTGCAATTTGTAGAGTCTTGTATCAGCACGTTCTCAGTAATCATCTGTTTTTCTTTTCTTCTCACGTGGCTTTAGTTCTGGGAGGAAATTCATGTTATTCTTTTTGGCCTCGGCTGTCTCTTTTGATATAGTGTCATACATATATGTGTATATATATATATATATATATATATATATATATATATATATATATATATATATATATATATATATATATATATATATATATATGCATGGCTAAGATAAATACGGGGTGACACGGCGGTGCAGTAATTAGCATGTCTGCCCCACAGCAAGGTCTTGAGTTCATTTCCCGAACTTGGACTTTGTCTCTATTGAGTCTGCACGTTGTCTTTGTGCTTGCATGGGTTTCCACCTGGTCCCCTGGTTTCGTCCTGGAGACCAGATGCATGCTCATTAGGCTCATTGGCTGTTTCAAATTTGTTCAAGGTGTAAGTTTGAATGATTGTGTGTGTATTGCAATGGTAATCTGCTGAACTGTTCTGGGTGTACCCCACCTCCTTCCAGTGCTGGCTGAGACAGGCATCTCCCTCCACGTAACCCTGTTGCCGTTCAGAAAATAAATGAGTAAGTGACCAGGGAAGAAGCCTTTGTAAGTGGTATGAGACAAGTGGAAGTGAGGTGAGACTCCTTTCGGAGTTAACCATTTAGGGTTCACATGCTAACCGCTAATGCTAAAGAGGCAGCATTTTTATTCATTCTAGACTGAGACAAAATTCAACAAAATTTGTAATGAAATTATTTGATAGTTGAAGCTTTTTTCCTTTTTTTTTTTTTTTATAGACTTTTTTCTCAGCTGGACTCCTGCAAGGACAGGCCCCATGCTAGGCTAGCTGGCTCTTCCATTAAGATTCAGGATTCAAAAGTCTTTATTGTCATTATGTTCACACATAATGTCATTTTGTATGAGATTCTCAGCTTTTAAAAAAATGTCCAAACGAGAATATAAACTGCATTTAACAACATCAAGGACAGAATATAAACACAAACAATTGTATGTACAAAAACTTTAAGTAAAAATATAAAATAGAAATATAAACTCTAAACACATGTGAATAAAAACTGAACATTGGGATATACAGTACAGTATATACAGTGGAGTATGAACGTAATTACTTGAATGTGAATGTAAATAAAAGAAAGTGTGGCAGTGCAAAACAGTCGTAGAGATTATAGCTTAAAGGTCCTTTTACAGAGAACTGATATCTGTGCGAGAGTCCGCGGGGGGTTGGGGTGAGTATATGTCCATGGAGGAGGGCTGATGCTTTCTCAGCTCTGGGGGAAAAGCTGTTTTTGAGTCTGGTTGTACTGGGTTTAATGTTTCTGTACTGCTTTCGTGAAGGACGTTTGCTGGTGAGAGACCTGGCGTTCCCCAGGAGCAGACCGGGCAGCATCTGTCTCTGTTGGTTAGTATGTAGCCTAATACACAGTCCGCTCTGCTTACCGCACTTTTGTTTACAGTGTCTCCTTCATCTACTGGGCCACAGACAGGGGATAGTAAAGGCCCCTGTGGTCCCCTACAGCCACGGTGGTATAAAATCCACCTTTGGAGGTTCATAAATCCCCAACTTTCCCCCCAGTTGCAACAGTTCAGCCCTTCTGGACTGAATTATCTCCTCAAGTCCCTGAAAAAGGGCTACAAACAAAACCACAACCAGAAACGAAAATGTTGCCATCTTCATAAGTATTTCACAGTAAGAACATTCATTCATTGATTTTCTGTAACTGCTTAATCCCAATTACGGTCCCGAGGAGGCTAGTGCCCATCTCAGCCGACTCTGGGCGAGGACAGATACACCCTGGACAGCTTGCCGGGCCATCGCAGGGTGGAAACATGCTGACGGCTTTGCAGCTCCTTTTGTTGAAAGTCAGCAATGGTTCTTTTACATGAACCTCCCACCATAGACAGTGAGAGACACGACCGGCCTTTGATAACCCAGTTCGTGCACTGGGGGGGCAGTGACAACCCGTTGATAGAAGGGGTTGAACCCCCGACCTTGGGATCAGTGGCACAGTGGTGTAGTGGTTAGCATGTCCGCCTCGCAGCAAGAAGGTCCCAGGTTCGATTCCCAGCTTGGGCGTTTCTGTGTGGAGTTTGCACATTCTCCCCGTCCTTGCATGGATTTCCTCCGGGTCCTGTGGTTTCCTCCCACAGTCCAAAAACATGCTCAGTAGCTTTGACTACTTTCATTGGCTGTTCCAAATCGCCCCAGGTGTGAGTATGAATAGTTGTGTGAGGATTGACCCTGTGATAGCCTGGCGAGCCGTAAAGGGTCTACCCTGGAGTTGGCTGAGATGGGGGCCAGCCTCCCCACGACCTTACTTAGGATTACGCGGTTCAGAAAATGAAAGGATTATTATAATATTAGTGCCTGTCTGATTCGAGGACGTGAATTTGGTTAGATTGGTTTCATAAATCTGAATAATTCGATATGCTGAAATTTTAGCGTTTGTTTATACAGTAATCTCACCAAAAAAAAAAAAAAAAAAAAAAAGATGCCATGCAGCGCTGACCTCGTAGGTTTCTGAATCATCTTGTCATTCAGTGTTTCTGAAAGTTCTGGGTTTACCAATGGTTGTGATTTTGGTGGTGTTTAAATTAGCGTCTCCTGGTTCATCTCTTAGTAAATCAGACATTTTCATAGGTGATGCCTCACTTTTGCTGTTTTTGCGGGATTTTTTTTGCAGCGCTCCCCTGTGGGATGATGTAAGTGTCTGGCTGTTGTAGGTCAGAGGCTTTGCACCATGTAGCCTGAGGTGACAGTAAGCCAGAGGAAATATGGCTCAGAGAGAAAAGCTCGCTCATCTGCTCCTCCCAATCCATCCTTTAATCTCCTCAAATTAAACGGCATGGCCAGAGAGGTAGACACAGAGAGAGAGAGAGAGAGAGAGGGAGAGAGAGAGAGAAAGAGAGAGAGAGAGGGAGAGAGAGAGAGAAACTGCAGTGCATGTGTTGTATAATGAAATACAGCGTGAGACGGCAGCAGTGTTTACAAGGTTTCTTCGCTTGTAATAACCTTGTATTTTGACCTGATCTGCTTGTGATTCCTGGAAAAGTTGCCACTGTATGTGTGTTTTGAAAATATAATTGTGTGTGTGTGTCTTGTGTGTGTGTGTGTGTGTGTGTGTGTGTGTGTGTGTGTGTTTGTTTGTATAGGCGATGTATAGGATATGCGGTGTAGTTGTTAGCAGATCCACCTTACAGTGATGGAAAAAAGATCCTGGGTCCAAGTCCAGGTTCATGTCTCGGCAGGCAGGGTTCATGTGTGTGTGCATGTGTTTGTGTTTGTGTGTGTGTTTGTGTTTGTGTGTGTGTGTGTGTGTGTGTGTGTGTGTGTGTGTGTGTGTATAGGCGATGTATAGGATATAGGCGGTGTAGTTGTTAGCATATGTACCTTACAGTGATATAAAAAAGATCCTGGGTTCATGTCTCGGCAGGCAGGGTTCATGTTTGTGTGCATGTGTTTGTGTGTGTGTGTGTGTGTGTGTGTGTGTGTGTGTGTGTGTGTATAGTCGATGTATAGGATAGGCGGTGTAGTTGTTAGCATATCCCCCTGTTGGAAAAAAGATCCTGGGTCCAAGTCCAGGTTCACGTCTCGGCAGGCACGGTTCGTGTGTGTGTGTGTGTGTCTGTGTGTGTGTGTGTGTGTGTGTGTGTGTGTGTGTGTGTGTGTGTGTGTGTAGGCAATGTATAAGAGATGCGGTGTAGTTGTTAGCATATGCACCTTACAGCGATGGAAAGAAGATCCTGGTCCGAGTCCGGGTTCGTGCCTCGGCAGGCAGAGTTCGTGTGTGTGTGTGTGTGTGTGTGTGTGTGTGTGTGTGTGTGTTGGCGATGTATAGGATAGACAGTGTAGTGGTTAGCATATTCTCCTTACAGTGATGGAAAGAACGCCCTGGGTCCGAGTCTGGGTTCTTGCCTGGTCCGGCAGGGTTCGAATGGTTTCCCAGTGCTTGTTTCGGTTTCCCAGGAGTACAACTGTTTCCTCTTGCAGTCCAAAGACATGCACGCCAGGCTAATTGAGTACCACGTGCACCGAAAGCTCAGTGAGAGACATGAGTGAACAGCAAACACTAGTACGCCTGGTCTGATCCCACTGAAGTGCTGCTGGAGCACAATCTGTTCGAAGTGCTAATACTGGGGGTGATGGATTGGATTCAGAACCCGGTGTATTATATACACAGTGCTGTGGATTGGACGACGTAGACAGAATATATACAATATGATGCATGATTGAAATGGAATAATCCTGGAACCAATCATGTGCTGGACACTCACCGAGATGCTGATGTCGAAGAATAATCAGGCCGGTGTGATGCGTGACACAAAGCAGAGTTCCTGTTTGATTTATTTCTCTTAAACTGCAACAACTCCGCCCATTTATTCCATTTATCAAAAGTTCACACAGTGTGTTTTATTTGTGTAATTTCATTTTTAATTACATTTAATGGTGGGGTGTATAATTTGCTTATTCCTCTCAAACATCACGCCATCTTTCTCTTTCTATTTAATTTCTCAGCCGATGTTTACGAAGCCGCCCTCGTTGCCGCCGCTGCCGCTGTCGCCGCTGCCGCTGTCTCTTATCCCTTCCCATCATTTTTTATCCCCAAGAAGCGAGAATTCAAATTCTGCATTCCGAGTAAATGACTGAAAAGCTTTGGCAGAAATATAAAAATATTGTTACAGGCGCTCTCCCACGCATCACTTTGTTTCTGAACATTGACTTTGCTCTTTTTTTTTTTTTTCTTATTTCCAGAGAGCAGGTCGGTGCTTCCTCGCTCGGTGCTTAAAAAGCAGGAAACAAAAAGGAATGTGATGAGACGTTAGAGCAGGGTGGTGTTAAATCCTTAGCCCTGCTCTTCAGATTCTGTGTGTGTGTGTGTGTGTGTGTGTGTGTGTGTGTGTGTGTGTGTGTGTGTGTGTGTGTCTGAAAGTTAGTGTTTCTCTGACAGTTGGTGTATTTCCTCAACTATAGACTCAAAAACTGATGATTTTCACACGTTCAAGAGAAAATGCTGAACAACCGGCTCGGTACTGTTCAATTCCTCCCATAATTGGAAGGTAGAATGGAGTCACATTATCACATCATGCTTGAGAGATTAATCGTGGTACTTCAGGGCTCAAAACTTCTCAACCTGTTGTTAAGCCATGAGCTTGATTTTGTTGTCTCAGACCAGCTCACGTGTCGTTGGTGCAGCTTCTTCTCTTCCTTTATATCCGAATGTTTCGGTAAAATTCTATGTGCGAATGTTTTGGGAACTCATTGAGGACTGTGAATGTATATTGAGAGCTTTGTGTGGATCAGTGTTTACATAATTTGAGGAGATGTGCGTTAGAAATCCTCCAAATCATGCGGGCCGCACAAAAATATATTGCTGTCATTTAAAAAACAAAACAAAAAAAACAAACAATTAACAATTGGCCTTGTTTGGTTGAAATTAAAAGTAATGTTTGAAAGGAAGTACTGTAATGTGCTGCAAAAAAAAAAAAGAGCCTTCCCCAACCAGGAAGAGACCCCGGGGTCGACCTAGAACACACTGGAGGGACTATGTCTCTCGGCTTGTCTGGGACCACCTCTGTGTCCCACCGGAAAAGTTGGAGGAAGTGGCTGGGGAGAGGGACGTCTGGACCTCTTTGCTTAGGTTTCTGCCCCCGCGACCCGACCCTGGACTTAGCGGAAGAAGATGAGATGAGATGAGATGAAAAAGGGTTTGGGTTCAATTTTGTGTGTGGAGTTCGCATGTTCACTTTGTGCTTGCGTGGGTTTCCTCTGGGTACTCCGGTTTCCTTCTACAGTCCCACTACATGCAAATTAGGCTAACCTTCTTCTTCTTCTTCTTCTTCTTTTACTTTCGGCTGTTCCCTTCAGGGGTCGCCACAGCAAATCATCCGCCTCCACCTCACCCTGTCCTCCACATCTTCTTTTCTGACTCCAACGACCTTCATGTCTTCCTTCACCACATCCATAAATCTCTTCTTTGGTCTTCCTCGAGGCCTTCTGCCTGGTAGTTCAAACCTCAGCATCCTACTGCCAATATACTCACTATCCCTCCTCTGTACATGTCCAAACCATCTCAATCTAATTAGGCTAACCGGCTATTCAAAACTGACCCTAAGTGTGAATGTGAGTGTCAATGGTTGAGTGTATGTATGGTCTGGTGAACTGTCCAGGGTGTACCCCGCCATCACCCAGTGTTGGCCCAGGGTCACGAAAAAGTCCATAAACCTTGAAAAATATATAAGCTCGGGCAGTGGTGGCCTGGTGGTAAAGGTGCTGTATCACTGATCCTAAGGTTGGGGGTTCAATCCCCACTCTCCACGGGTTATCACGGCCCAAAGCCATGCAGCTAACTGGGTTATCAAAGGCCGGCCATGTCTCTCACTGTCTATGGTGTGAGGTTCATGTAAAAGAACCATTGCTGACTTTCAACAAGAATAGCTGCAAAGCCGTCAGTGTGTTTTCCCCCTGCAATGGCCTGGCGAGCCGTCCAGGGTGCACTCTGCCCTCGCCCAGAGTCAGCTGGGATGGGCGCCAGCCTCCCTGCGACCTTAATTAGGATTAAGCGGTTACAGAAAATGAACGATGATGAAAATACAGAAGGTAAACAGCAGCCCCTGCTGGTGTTGCTGAAATATGACATCTCCAAAAAAAATTGCATTGCTTTGTTCCATCTCATGATGTTAAAGAATCCTAGAAAAAATAACTAGAGCTTGAATTTAATCCAGATCCCCAAAATTTAATCAGGTGTTTTTGGATTGTACTCCCCCTTAAAAAAAAATAATTAAAATAAATAAATAAATAAAATTTAAAAAGCAGTTAAAAAAATTGCGAAGAAACAAATAAAAATAAATAAACAAACAAACCAATGCTGACAAAATATAAGTGTGGCAGAGCTAATTATTTCAGGGGAAACTTCCTCCCCAGAATGTCTTGTCAAGTGTATGACTGCACATTAGGCATGTCTGTATTTACTTTGTGCATGTTTGACAGAAATGTTCCCTGAGATGTCGATGATGACATAGTGATCGCAATTTTCTTGCATAAAAAGCAAAGCAGTGACTTTTATCAAGCTAATCTAAGCAGATTCAAATGAAAAGATGTGCGGAAAAATTAAAAATGCAAAAGCAGCTTTAGAAGGGCGGCTGGAATGATGAAGACTCAATGTCATCCACATCAAAATGTAGGTTACAGTGCACCCAGGGTGCATTTAAAGTAGAATTCGATTTGATTAATAAAGACACTGTAGGAGGCCGAGGTATGTTCTAGTGAGATGTTATTTTACAAGTGGAATTCATCCATGTTTTCATATTTAACATCTGCCTGTCCGTCTGTCCACATCTGCATTCCATATGATTCAAAAACACTATCACCATTCATCACAGTTTTTGGTGCCGATGCTGGGAATGCGTAACCACACGGGTCTATCAGTTTGTTTGTTTTTTCACTGTGTTCCGATTTGCATTGAGGAAGTTGTACCCGCCGTCTTTAATTTGCATTCTGTGCACTACCTCAAAAATGATGTCACTAATCATCAACATTTTTGGTGTAGATTTTGTGACTGTAACTCCACAAGCCTTCATCGTTCATTTTCTGTAACTGCTTAATCCTAATTAGGGTCGCAGGGAGACTGGCGCCCATCCCAGCCGACTCTGAGCAAGGCCAGCGTACACGCTGGACAGCTCGCCAGGCCATCGCAGGGCGGCAACACGCTGAAGAACTCTTGTCAAAAGACAGCAATGGTTCTTTTACATGAACCTCACACCATAGACAGGGAGAGACATGGCCGGCCCTTTGATAACCCAGTTAGCTGCACTGGGGGGAGGGGACAGTGACAACCCATGGAGAGCGGGGCTTGAACCCCCAACCTTAGGATCAGTGATCCAGCACCTTTACCACTAGGCCACCACTACCCACTACACAAGCCTATCGATTTTTATCGTGGTCCGATATCCAATATGGCCGCCAGGGCTGCCATCTTGAATTTACATTCTGCAGACTAGCTCATAAACACAAGCATATCATTAATAGTTTTATGCACGAACTGAAGGGTTTTGCCCAATATCCAAGACTATGGTTTTACAGCCAAAAGAACTGATATTTATGTTGGGAATTTTAGTACTGTATTTTGTTGACAGCCATCGTGTTTTCATTGGCAATCGCAAATATATTGGGAACCAAAGCTTTTGTTTCATCCCGTTTAAAGTGTCCCATCGATACCATATTTGGTCAAAATTGATAGATTAGGAATAAAGGGCATTTACTGTGGTATGTTTGGGGTTTAATTCCTGTCCAAGTCCATGACAGACAGTATATAAAGTATTTGGCATTATTTATGTTTACTGAGTACAAATAGAATTTTTGGCGTGTCAACCATGCATCATAAAATGAGTCATGAATCAAACAGTCATTGTTTGGCTACGTTACTGAGACATATGGTTCAATTTAAATAGTATTTCTTTTAGTGAAGAAATGAACTAAATATTTGGTTAATTGCTGAGAAATTATGTCACGCATTATACCAATCAGCCATAATATTAAATCCACCTGCCTTATATTATGTAGCTCTGACATGTGTCACCAAAACAGCTCGTACCCATCAACGCATTGACTCTGCAAGATTTCTGAAGATCTGCTGTGGGATCTGGCAGCAATATGTTGGCAGATTTTTTTTTTTTTTATTTTGTAAACTGTCATGTGGAACCTCAGAGTTGTTTGTCCAGCAGATCCACAGATGCTCAATCAGACGGAGATCTGGGAAATTTGGAAGCCAAGACAACACACTAACTTCTGTCATGTTCTTCAAACCTAAAAGAGATGACTCCTGGATTGTTTTTTTTTTTTTTTTTTTTGAGGATAGAATTGTATATCATCCTACTGATAGATGCCATCAGGGAATACGGTTGCGATGAAGGGGTGGGTCAAAGCAACATCCACATCAATGTCGGAAGAAAGCACTGATCAGTCGATCATGTTGTTTCCACTTGGGATGGCTGAAAATGTAAGAAAATGTGTTTATTTGAATACAGTGGCACCTTGACTTACGAGTGTCTTTTATAATGAATTTTCTGTGATACGAGCTTCGATCCATCAAAAATCTGCCCCATCAAACAAGCAAAATTTTGATTAATGAGCTCTGCTGGGGAAATGGCTTTTCCAGACCGCATGTGTATTCCTCCATGTTCCGAGAATGCCTTGTGCAGTGCTTCTCAATTATTTTCTGTGACACTCCTAAAGGAAGAAAAAAAAAAAACATTTCATGCCCCCACCCCGCACCGCCCCGTGCTTGAGTATAAATAGTGTTTAATGCACTTCATATCATTTGCTTCGTCCTTTTTTCCCTCCACCATAGTGAGAGCGCCACTGCCACCTACTGTAGAAGATGTGCAATTTCACTTAATTCTAATACAGTATGGCAAGAAAGCATGTTCCCGCAGTGTCATAACTCCACCCCCCCCGCTTAATTCGCCTTATCGTCCTTCTCTGTTACGCACCACCTCATTCCTGCCCACGTGACATCTTCACGCCCACTTTGACGCTTTCGATGATTAAAAGGATTAGTTAACTTGTTGATTTTTTATTATTAATTATTATTAATGTTAATGTACATGCATTATATTTATGGAGAAATATTTATATTTTTTATCTTTAATATATTAGCTCAAATATACATGATTGTGTCAGATTATAAGAGTTTTGGAGGGGGTTGGAACGGATTAATTGGTTTTCTATTATTTCATGTGGGATTTTTTTGTTTTATCTAACGAACATTTTGACTTACGAGCTCGCCCTCGGAATAGATTAAATTTGTAAGTCAAGCCACCGCTGTATTTGATTAATCGGACCAGACCACCGTCTTCCATTATTTTATACTTCAACTCATACACAACACTGAGCCTGGTGACCCCAATACCCTGTTACGTTTTGTTTGGTTGTCCTTCCTTGGAATATTTTTGTTAGGCGCTAACAACGGCCCTCTTGGAACACCCTAGAAAATCTGGGAATTCGTTGGCACAGTTAATTGTCTTGAGCTGCTTTTACACGGCACTCGTGGAACATTTTGCTCTGTGTACAAATGATTTGTTCAGAAACAACTG
>CM045750.1:23479418-23486918 GCA_024760905.1 Plotosus lineatus | reverse complement strand
GTCCAAAAACATGCCTAGTATGTTAACTGGCTGTTCCCAATCACCCCTAGGTGTCAGTGTGAGTGTGAATGGTTGAGCAAGTGTTGGCCCTGTGATGGCCTGCCAAGCTGTCCAGAATGTACCCTGCCCTCACCCAGAGTCGACGGAGACGGGTGCCAGCCTCCCTGCAACCTTAATGAGAATGACGCAGCTTAGAAAATGAATGAACGCATGAGCTTTTAATCATGTGACATGCTGAACCAAATAATTCATGCATTTTCTAAGCTGGCGCCAATCTCGGCTGATTTGGGGCCGAAGATGGCGCTCAACATGAATAGCTCAACAGACCATTGCAGGGCCAACACTCACAACCATGCTCCACACCCACTTACACCCAGGGCCAATTTAGAGCCACCAATCAGTCTATTGAGGGAGGAAACCCATGCACAAAGAGAACATGCAAACTCCATACAGAAACACCACGAGTCTGGGAATCGAACCGAGTACCTTCGTGGTGTGAGGTGAATGTGCGAACCACTGCGCCACCATGAAACCACACCAAATACATAATTTAATAAGTCTAACTGCTTCCTGTTCTGCCTGTGAGCCTCGGATCAAACATAGTTCTGTTGTTGTTGTTTTATGTCTCCAGGTGGATGAAATCTACCATGACCATTCTCTGGGAGCACGGATCAACGTAGTTCTGGTACGGATTGTCATGGTCGATGCCAAAAAGGTAAATCAACCTGTCGTTGTGCATGCTGTTCATATTCTCCATTCATATTCTCCATGGCGCTTAATGGTTCAACTGAGACGACTGCGGAAATGGTTTTTGTTCCAACGTTATTAACATGGCGGTACAAAGGAAGTGTGGCGGTTGTTTTTCTGATCATGTACAGGAAGTAGTACTGACATAATCCCAGCTGAACAGTCCAGTCCTGTGTTCAGTTATCAGGACTTACAATATTATCGTAGTGCTACATGCTGATTTGTATTTCTATCTTTAGGTTTTCAAAGTATTTTTTTTTTTTTTTTTTGCCGTTACCACTATGCATATTGTTACGTATGGAATTCGGAATAATAAAATAATTCAAAATAATCACTTATAGCTTAGAGCTCAACAAAATACAAATTGAACAAGAGTCAAAAAGTAAAAATGGTCACCAAGCAGCTGCAGTATGGTAAATTTAGAGACGGTGCATGCACTGGCGGTAAAAAGCTTGGAATCCCGCGTATCGAAAGAAACGAAAGAAGATAATCCTCGAGTTGGCTGTGGATGAACGAGGATGATGGACTTGGGTGATGAAGTCTTGAATGACGACTCTTGGATGGAAGTGCGTCGAATGATTCACCTCGATGATTCTTCTGAGATGACTCCGCCCGAGTCAGTCGGCAACGGGTCCTTATATAGATTCTCTAAAGTTCGGGAGAGTTCCATTCTCGAATATTCTAATCACCTGACCCGTCACAGGGCGCATGCGCGACTAGGTCCATCTCGAAGTTTCCCAAATATGCTGGAAAGTTCCAGACTCAATTAGACCATGAAGGCAAAACAACAGTGATCCAAAAACATCTGCGTAATACCATGCGCCACCATCCACAGCACACCAACTCAATATAATTACCCTCACAATGTTTATACATTCATTATATTTACATTTATATTTATACATTTATTTACATGTCCATGACAATGCATGTTAGATGTTGGACACCATCGAGAAAGTTAAATACCCCAAGCAATTGCAATAAATCATTTTTTTTTTTATTTTAATTAAGCGGTTCAGAAAATGAATGAATGAATAAATAATAGAAATAATTAATTTAAAATGACTAATATTTATTTTTGGCTAAAATTGACGAACCTTGGAAGATGGCCGCCAACGATACCAATATACTATGCATAGTGAGTCTTCTGTTTCTCTTACACACACACACACACACACACACACACACACACACACTCACTGGCTCCCTCAGTTGGACACTCTCTAAGCACTGGGTCATGTTTTTTTTCCAATGGACTGAGCAAACAAGGACTAAAAGCATGTTGTTCCCAGAGGGAGCGTTTTCAAAGTAGCACACCTTCACAGCTCTGCACCAAAAGCACACATAACACTGATTATATGCAATTGGCTCTCGGATGCCCCCCTGAACCCAACCGAACCCCTCATCGTTTCCCAGTGGGACGTAGAAATGCATTCTGTGAAGTAGATGCAAGATAAACTAACAATGATGGCTCTTCCTCATTCATGAAAACAAAGCGGTAAAATCCTCCTCTCTTCCTGCTTGCTGTAAGAGGAGATGAGATGAGAGGATGTCACGAGATCAAGTGACACATTACCCTCGCACTGTCTCCACCATGATGGGCTTCCAAAACCCATCTGATTTTTGTGGAATTAGCATACGTGAGCACACACGCAACTTAGCATGCAGCTATGCGGAGCGTTACTTTCAGGATCTGAGGAGACCGAGATCAACATACAAAGAAAGCAACTTAATCAACTATCAGCAGGTTCTCCTCAAGCTTGGTCTGATGTTTGAGATCTGTATTTTCATTTCAGCTGATTTTTTTTTTTTGAACCAGGAAGTGTGTTGGTTGTAATTTATTTATTTATTTATTTATTTATTTTTTGATGGCATCCATCAAAGTTTTGTGCCTTACTGTGCAGTCAGTGAAGGCTTCTGTAGCAAAGTTGGCCTGATCATCCCTGATCCATTACAACCCACTTAGCGTCACTGAAAGTTCTGTTGGTCATCCTACTGAAGAACCCTTAAAACAGTGATGGATGGTTGGTAGGAAGAAAAGGTTCCGGGTTCAAGTTCCAGGCTCAGCATGGGCGTTTCTGTAGTAAATTTACATATCCTCCCCGTGCTTAATTGGGTTTCCTCAGGGTACTGTGGTTTTCTCCCACAATCCAAAGACATGCATTTTGGTTATGTTGGCCCTGCGATGGACGAGAGGCAGTTCGGAGTGTATCCTGCCTCTGCCCTGACAAAGATAGACTCCAGGATTTTTTCCTGACTAGGATTACATGGTCTGACAACTGAATGAATGAAGACATTTTGCAGAATGCAGAAGGCAGCTCCACGGGAACAGGGTTAGGGTTCCATTGGTGTAGTGTAAGTAGTGTTGCTACCGTGGGGTTCAATCTTTTTTCTCTGTAATTAGTCAGATCCCGTTCCCACCCATCAGCCACGGTGGGCAGCTGACTGTGAGGCACTGACTAAAGGTTTTTGGAGCTGCTTCTCATTTCAAGACAGGTGCAGCATAACAGACGAGACAGAAAGCACTATAGATGCCCATGATTGGGTGGTGTCACTTGTAAGTGACAGGGAAGACACCATATGCCGTTCCTTATTCCATGAATGACTGTGTCACTCTGCAGGGCTTGAACCTACAGACTCCAGGTGATAGAGAGAACGAGTTTCTGTTGCGCAACTTGTGAACCTCAGGGTTCAATCCTGAGCTCCTGATGCCTGTTTGCAGAAAGCGTATGCCTTCTGCTCTGGATGGACCGGTACCCTATCAGGAGTGTGTTTCCTGCGGTTATGGATGCTATTTGGATATAGCGACTTCGATCAGGATATAGTTTATACTGAAGATGGATAAATATATGAATATATGAAACTCAATGGATTGATGCCTGATATAGTGCATGGTCTGTCAGTGCAGATAACTGAGTTATCAAAGGCCGGCCATGTCTCTTACTGTCTGCGGTGGAGGTTCATGGAAAAGAACCATCGCTGACTTTCATAATTAGTTTCTGCATAGCCGTCAGTATGGCCTGGCGGGCTGTCCAGGGCGTACTCTACCCTCGCCCAGAGTTGTCTGACATGAGCTGCAGCCTCCCGGCGACCCTAATTAGGATAAAGCGATTCAGAAAATGAATAAATGAATAGTGCATGGTGTGATACTCTGGATGAGCATACACGGTGCTGGGGCAGATGGTGCCTCATGTGCTGATTTGAAGTCGCGGTCTTTCTGGATTAAACAAAATAACACAAACTGTCCCACATTTACCTGCCAGCCAAATCCAAATCTGCTTCTGTCTCTTTCTGTTCCCTCCTTTATTGTACATTGCTTTGCTTCTCTCTGCCTTTAATTCATTAAACCTTTTCCACCTTTCTCTCTCATCCTTTCTTATTCCATCACATAGCCAGTCACAAACACTTGTCTATAATTTCATAATATCCATCCTTTGCTTTCTCATCCATGCCCCGTCGACATGCCTTTGCTTCATCGGGCCCAATCAGCATGCAGCCTTGCTTGTCTCACTAGCAGGCTGTCCATCATCCCCAATTACCGTGGCAACCGCTGCCAGCAGCAGCAGCGCAAACTGATCAACCAAGTGACCCCGAGGAACCTTAAACAAGGCTCCTACATCACACGTTTGCCTTCCCATCTGCTCTCCGGCGAGAGGGAGGGAGAGAGCGAGAGAGTCCTTGAACTGACACACCCCAAAATAAAGCTTGGGAGAAGATGAGAGCGTGTGTATCAGACAGGTTTTAGAGTGGTAGAGATTAGGAGATTAGGATAAGGAGATTAGATGGAGAGTTAAAGCCAGTTAGATCTTCATCAGAGTCTGTGTGTTTTCTGAAATGGTGAAGATCAGACACTGGTCTGTAATATCAGCCTGTCAGGCGTCAATGAACTGTCTCTGGAAAGGTATTAAACACTCAAGGGATTCATTCTTCATCTCATTCTCTGAACAGCTTAATCCTAATTAGGGTCGCAGGGACGCTGACACCCATCACGGCCGACTCTGGTCGAGAGGGCAGTACATTCTGGAAAGCTCACCAGGCCATCGCAGGACGAGATGCATTCATTGGGAAATAATCAACAGTAATGTGGTGTGATGCTGTGGCAGCGTGGTGAGTCTCCTCACAGCCAGAAAATTGTGTGTTTGAGTCCTGGCATGTGTGGGATCTGCATGTTCTCGCCGTGCTTTCATGGGTTTTCTACGAGTATTTTGGTTTCCTCCCTCGACATGAACATTATCTTCACTGGCTGTTCCAAATTACGACTAGGTGTGTGTATGGTTGTGTGTGTGTGTTGGCCTGATAATGGCTCGGCAACCCGTCCAGGGTGTACCCCACCTTTGACCAAAGTTGGTCGAGATAGGCTCAAGTCTCCTTGCACCTCTAGTAGGATAAAGCGGTTTGGAAAATGAACAGAAGGATCAAAAACGTGGCCCGTGCTAAAATCCGAACGGATTTAATTCGTAATTTTTCAAATATGTTGCCTACATCCGATCCTGGGCGTCACTTCGCGGCAACTTCCAAATGAGACTCTGCTGAAGAAATGTGATAAACAGCTGAAGGTGGAACTGGAGATCCAGTGGACGTGGCTACATTGCTTTGGAAGTCAATTGCAGAACAGACCAGAACCGGACAGCACAGGGGCGATTATGGCGAAAACGACCACAGAATTGGAAGGTGCCATTGGAATGATTGGCACGGTAATAAATTCCTCAACATATAGACAAATCGGCGGTGAAGTGGTTGGCACGTCCATCTCACAGGTACAAAAGGTTCTGGGTTCGAGTCCTAGGCATTCCTGTGTGGGGTCTGCATGTTCTCCCAAAACCTGTGTGGGTTTTCTGTGGGCTAATTGGCTATTCCAAATTGCCCCGGGTGTAAGTGTGTGTGTGTGTGTGTGTTTTGAAGTGCGACAGTCTGGTGAGCTGTTTGGGGTGCACCCAGCTTTCATCCAGTGTCAGCCGAGACAGGAGGCTCCTCCCTCCCTGCAACCCAAATAGGATGAAGCCTTTATGCAAATGAGTGAGCGAGTAAAACAAATAGAGAATGACCTGAAGAATCATGGGCCGAGCCTACAGGGTGTACAGAAGCATTGTTAGCATAGTTCGGACCTCTGGGATACACAGAACAGCACACAGTCTATAAAGAAAACCCTGCATCGTCCTCCCCCAGCATGTGGGAGGATAGGGAAAATTACAGGACCAATCAGATTCAAGAATTCAGCAGTGTCATGCCAGAAGAATGTAAATCCTCAAATTATTTATGGAGCCATGTGACTGTACATAGCTGATTATTGGTTGGTTATTTATCACATTGGTGTGTGAAATAAAGCTGAAAAAATGACGGCGTAGTAGGTCATTGAACCCGGCAGAGTGAAATACTTCAGTTCTTTTTCTTCTGTTGAAATATAAAGCGAACACTCACAAAAAATAGTGCTCTGCTATTTTAATAAGTGATGATGTCGTGATTAACACTACGAATGATGTGAAGAGTGACAGCTTAGGTGCGAGTGCAGGTTTCAGGCTCTTCATGTTACAACAGCAACGTCGCTCTCTACTGGCCAGATGTGATCACTGCACTGGCCCCAGTCTCCCCCTCCCCCTCCGAACCGACGTTCAGGTCCTGAGGTCGATGGAGTGGAAAGGGAGAAAGGCGGTTTCAGGACACACATCTGGAAAGGATCTTCTCCTTGCGGTGGCCACGTCATAGCACTAGTTGAATTACTGTGCAATGTTTTGAATCCCTGAGTCGAACAGTCATCAGCTTGGAACAGCGGTGTGTGTCACATCTATTTATTGCGGCGATTTCATGTTGATTTAACACGAAGAAAAGCAGAGCATTCAGTTTATCCTGCAGAATTAGGAGAAGCGTTTTAGGGTATTTTTGGTATAAAGCAGGAGGATAATACGGACTGTGATGTTGGGTAGGTTCTTCAGGGCATTGGAGAGCTGCTGAGAACTCTAGCTCAGGAAGGGACCACCCAAAATTTAAGAAAACCACAAGGTTTGGATTCCAACAAGGAAGCGGGATACCGAAACTCAGAGATTTCTGGGCTCAGAAGGACGACTCTCCTTCCAGATGTTATGAGATTCAGAATGGGTTAACAATCGACTTCAGTTGTATCTCCTTTGGAATTTACTCCATGCAGGCACAAACTCTGTGTGGTTTAGTGGGGAGCATGTCCACCACACAGCAAGAACCTCCTGGATCTGAGTTCCATGCTCAGTGTCCTTGAGTTTGGGGGGAGGGGTGGAGGGGGTTCCTGTGTGGAGCTTCCATGTTCTCCATGTGCTTGTGTGGGTTTCCTCCAGGTACTCCAGTTTCCTCCCCAGTCCAAAAACATGAAGATTAGGCTGGACTGGTAGCTCCAAATTGCCCCTAAGTATGAGTGTGACTGTGAAAGGCTGGAGCCCATCTCACAGTGTCGTCTGAGATAGGCTCCAGCCTCGCTGCAACCCTGGTAGGATTAAGTGGTGGCCTGGTGGTAAAGGTACTAGATCAGTGATCTGAAGGTTGGTGGTTCAAGCCCCACTCACAGCAAGGCTGTCACTGTCCTCCCAGTGCACTAACTGGGTTATCAAAGGCCGGCTATGTCTCTCACTGTCCATGGTGTGAGGTTCATGTAAAAGAACCATTACTGACTTTCGACAAGAGGAGCTGCAAAGCCGTCAGTGTGTTTCTGCCCTGCGATGGCCAGGTGAGCTGTCCAGGATGTAATCTCCCCTTGCCCGGAGTCGACTGGGATGGGCGTCAGCCTCC
>CM045750.1:23464418-23474418 GCA_024760905.1 Plotosus lineatus | reverse complement strand
CACACACACACACACACACACACACATATATATATATGTGTGTGTGTGTGTGTGTGTGTGTGTGTGTGTGTGTGTGTGTGTGTGTGTGTACATGTATATGCGTATATAATATCAATAAATATATATTCAACACTATAAATGCGTATAATAACAATTAAACATTCAAAAATAATGCATAAGATGTAAATAAAATATAAATACACACATACAGATGCACACCTCACATAAAAATGTAAGTAGTTTTGTTGTGGGGTTTTGGGGTTTTTTTTTGTTTTTGTTTGTTTGTAGTTTTTTTTTTTTTTTTTTTTTTTTTTTGCATAATTGGCCTCGTTTTGTGGCATTTTCCTGAGCATTTCCCGTATTTTTCCTTAATTTACGTATTTTTTTATTTTTCGATGAATATTTTTGAAAAACCCGCGATGCACTGAAGCTGCAGGAACTGAAGCGCGAAGTAGCGAGGGATCGCTGTATATATGTGACGTGCTCCACCGAATGTAGGCGCTTGTCGCAACTGACGCAGGAGCTTTTGAAACAAAGCGCGGCTTATCCAGACTTCCGATCTGTCAAGTAAGTAAGTGCACTTTGAATACTTGTTTAGTACTCAACATTCACTTGCTTACTTGAAAGATCGGAAGTCTGGATAAGCCGCGCTTTGTCTCAAAAGCTCCTGCGTCAGTTGCGACACCGCCTACATTCGGTGGAGGGCGTCACATATATCGGTGTGTATACAGTACATACACAAGACAGTAAAATGTCTTCATAAATTTCTCTCAACAAAAATTCCAAGGCACGCCCGTGCTTTCATCCACGTATCTTTGCTGCACTCATTCATGTTCAAACCTACTTGGTGGTCATGTGGCATTGCTAGCAAACATTTGTCAGCTCATCGTGGTGTCGAGCTAATGTTGCGTTACCATGACTGGAAGTATGTTTTTTAGTCTTCACTTCTGTTTTGGTTTGCATGGAACAGCCTTTTGTGTGTTATTTTCATTTTGATAACTCAGACAGTAACACTTTAAGGATCACCTGTTATTTATTTATTTATTTATTACTTAGTGGATTACAATCTCTAGTGTTTGCACTGAATGCTGTGGAACAGGACGGTTGAATTTCGGATAAGCAAAGCATCTGTTCAGCTGCGGTGATCCTGTACCCACTGAAGCTGCAACTTCCTGTTGTGGGTTGACAGGAGTGGAGCATGACGTGGTGTTCGAGTTTTACTCTGACATGCTGTGCATTTTGAGATGCTTTTCTGTTTATCGTGGTTGTAAATGGTGGGGGGTTATTTTGACTACATTGGCATTCGTGCCCATTTAAAACCAGTTTTGCATAATATCAGTCTGTGGATGTAGACATTTTATACATTTTCAGTTCTGATGCCATAGGATAGAAATTATTTCAGAACTTACCAAACACATCATGAGTGGATGTGTTTACAGGTCTTACTGCAGCTGGAGACCTCATATATCTCATACACTCACTCACACACTCGTGTGATGAACACACTTACTACTATTAGGGTTGTAGGAGGCTAGAGCCTATCTCCGCCGAGATGGGAAAAACGCTGGGTATACCCTGAACAGCTCCTAAATAATTGAAGGTCAAACACACACACACACACAAGGACACTTTGAAACATTCAATTAGCCTCATGTGCAAGTTTTTGGACTGTTGGAGGAAACCAGAGAACCTGGAGGAAACCCACACAAGCTAGTGGTCATAAGGTGCGCAACTTTTCACCTGAAGATCACGAGTTCGAATCTGGGTTAATGCCGCAGTTGTCCATAGACAGGCGTCTATGGGAGCTAATTAGCTGAGCTCTCACGGGAGGGCGGGATGGTATATGCTCACCTTCCTGTCTCCCACAGCAATCACCAGCCAATCATGGGTGTCTGTGAGCTCATTCGTACATGGGGTGGATAACGCTTTTCCTCCAAGTGTGTTAGACCGCCCTGTTACGTATGGAGTTTAGAAGATGAAAATTGCCCCATGAAACCAACAAAGCACGAGAAACCACAACAGAAAATATATATATATCATTTAATAATATGAACAAAGTAAGGCAAAATAATACTTACAGCTTAAAGCTAAACAAAATACCAATTAAACAAGGGTCCCAAGACAAAAATAGTCACCAAGCATCATGGATCATGCATGATTGCAGCATGGCAAATTTAGAGACGGCGTGCGCGCTGGCGGGGAAAGGCTCGGAATCCCGCGTTAGAAAGAAACAAATGATTAAAATCCTCGCGTTGGCTGTGAGTGAACATGGACAATGGACTTTGGCGATGAAGTCCCGAACGCCGAAGTTTGGGCGAAGCGCGTTCCATGATCCGCCTTAGATGAGATGATCCGCCACGATGAGTTTCCTTAGATGATCTGTGCGTCGAAGAGACTGGAGCCAGTCGGCAACAGGTCCTTAATATAGATTCCCTAAAGTTCGTAATAGTTCCATTCTGGAAAATTCCAAATCACCTGACCCACCACCAGGGCGCATGCGCAACTAGGTCCCCTAATGGAAAATTCCAGACCCAAACAGCTGAGTCATACCATGGGCCACTATTTACAGCACACTAACTGAATATAATTCCCTAAAATACGCGCTGCAGTTCAAAAACGGGCGGGTGGCTAGCATCACATGTCAAGGAAGGGGCCTATGCATGCTTTCACCCAGGGTGGTTGTGTGATGGGGGAGGCAATACCTGGTGGGTGGGAATTGGATGGGACTAAATTACTCAGAAAATATGGGAACCCGAACCCTGACCCCCCAGCCCAAAAAAAAGAAAAAAGAAAGGAACGCCAGAGCTGAGCTCAGGACACAAACCCGCGAGCTTCTTGGTGCTGCTACGTCTCTATACTTGCTATATATACATAAACTAGCACTGTTTAATACAATACAGTCATTCATTCATTTTCTGAACAGCTTACTCCTAAGTCGGGTTGCAGGGAGGCTGTCGTCCATATCTACCGACTCCGGGCGAGGGCAGGGAACACCCTGGACAGCTCATCAGGTCATTGCAGGGGCAGACTCACACAAATATTTGTCGTCACATTCACACGTATGGGGGATTTGAAACAGCCAGTTAACACACTGTGCATGTTTTTGGACTGTGGGAGGAAACCGAAGTACCTGGAGGAAACCCACACAAGCACGGCGAGAACATGCAAACTCCACTCAGAAACGCCCAGGCTGGGAATCGAACCCTAGACCTTCATGCTGTGAGGCGAATGTACTCACCACCACGCCATCGTAATACCCTAATGCAACACAGTACATTATTATTATTATTATTATTATTATTATTATTATTATTATTATTATTATTATTATTATTATTATTATTATTATTATTATTACTTTTATGTTGTGTTTTTTAAAACATGTTTAGATTAAAGTTTTATGTTTTAATGATTTTAATAATACAAAATTTTGTTGTTTAATTGTAACATGCACAGGTAAAACAATACTAAGCGCTACTTTGGATTTTACCAGATTCGAACAGATTATTGCCTTCAAGTGTTACTGTCGTACTATCTGTTCGTCCGTTTCCGAATCAGATCGATACGTCCAGACTTATGTGTCTCACTTGAATATCATTGGCTCACTGATATTAAAACAAGGTGCGAATAATGTTGCATGTGCTTGTCCTTCCTCAGTATCGTCCCTTTGACCCATGTAAGCAGCTGTGGTGTGCTCATCCGGACAATCTCTTTTTCTGCAAGACCAAAAAAGGGCCGCCGATCGATGGCACGATATGTGGCGACGGCAAGGTACGAGTCCGTCACACAAATAAAATAAACTGTATAGATAAAGACGTGCGCTTGTAAACTGCAAGGTCTTTTTTCACTGCTTTACATCATGTCCGTCGGTCGTCCTGTGTCTGAATCCCAGCACTGCTTTAGAGGACACTGTGTGTGGCTGACTCCAGACATCATAAAGCGCAATGGGAACTGGGGCATGTGGAGCGAGTACGGTGCCTGCAATCGGGCCTGCGGGAGAGGACTGCAGTTCCGCACCCGTGAGTGTAACAACCCACGGTAAGCATTTATTGTTATATTCTCGATAATGAGCCTATCTTCACCATTCATTCGTTTTCTGAACCGCATAATCCTAATTAGGGTTGCAGAGAGGTTGGTGCCCATCTCAACCGACTCTGGGCAAGGGCAGAGTACACCCTGGACAGCTCGCCAGGCCATCGCAGGGTGGACACACGCTCACGGCTTTGCAGCCAACTCTTGTCGAAAGTCAGCAATGGTTCTTTTACATGCACCTTCCACCATGGACATTGAGAGACACGGCGGCCTTTGATAACCTGGTTAGCTGCACAGGGGGCGGGTCACAAGTAACATGTGAATTATTAGCGTTTGTGATTTCTTTAGAATGTATTACAAAGCTTCTAAGTTCGACAGTTTATGAGCAAGCTTCTGTCCAGGGTGTACTCTGTGCTCACCCAAAGTTGGCTGAGATGGATAACAGCCTCTCTGCATCTCTAATTAGGATTCAATGGTTCAGAAATTGAATGAATAGATATACTGTACACATACAGTGCTACTTTTTTTTTTTTTTGCAAAAGGTTATGTGTGCTTTTTGTTTTTTTTTTGGACCGTTGGTTATGAAGGATCCGTATTTTGAATTTTGGATCCAGGAATTTTTTAAGGATTCTTTAACATTGTTACATTGAAAGATTTATGATTTTGGTTTGCAGTTTGGTTGTTCATATGGGCCGTCGTTGGGCTTCGCGGAGGTTTGCGCTTTTCGAATTCTCTTGTTATCATCTGTTCTGCATGTTTATCTTCTGCAGTCCTGCTAATGGCGGACGCACCTGCCCAGGCTCAAACTACCAGTTCCGGGTGTGTAACACCCATGAGTGTGAGGACCCTTATCTGGACTACCGGGCCGAGCAGTGCAGCTCCCTGGACAGCAAGTTTGAGCACCACAACACCAAACACCACTGGCTGCCTTATGAGCATCCGGACCGTGAGTCACCAAACAACAACCAGACACGAAAGCACTCCTTTTTTTTTTTTTTTTTTTTTTTTTTTTTTTTTTTTTTCCTGGGATTTTCACCAAAATTGGTAGGGACTCCCGACCTGAATCGTAAACATCATTTGATTTAGCAGTGTCTGTGTCAAAGGTGAAGGTCAGAGCAAGGTCAGACAGCTTGGGGGAGAGAGCACTTGGATATAAGTGTGGACAGACATGCAGCCACCGGGGAAGAATAAAAGGAAACTGTACACGGACTTTTACAAAAAAATTACCTTTGATGGCGAAATGGTGTCACGGTGATTAGTACATTCACCTCACAGCAAGAAGGTCCTGGGTTTGATTCCCAGGCTTGAGGCGTTTCTGTGTGGAGTTTGCATGTTCTCCCTATCGTAGCATGGGTTTGTTCTGGGTACTCTGGTTTCCTCCCTCAGTCCAAAGACACGCCCAGTAGGTTGATTGGCTGTTTCAAATCATCCCTGGATGTGAGATTGAGTGTGAATGGCTGTGTACGTGTTAGCCCTGTGATGGCCTGGAAAGCCATCCGGGATATACCATGCCTCCACCCATAGTCGGCTGAGATGAGGGCCAGACTCCCCGCCATGTTCATTAGGATCAAGCAGCTTAGAAAATGAATAAACAAACAATGAATTACCTTTGCGTGGGGCCAGTGGCGTAGTGGTTAGGGTGTTAGGCTCATGATCAGGAGGTTGTGTGTTTGAATCCCAGTTAGACCCCTACTGTGCTAAGCCCCCTGGGCAAGGTCGTAACCACAAGTGTGTCTCTGTTCCCCCAGCAGTATAAATGGGTACCAGTAAAAATATACTGGGAAGGTCACCTGCGATGGACTAGCGTCCCATCCAGGACGAGTTGAACTCCTGGTTGCTTCACGCTACAGAAACCGGGAATAAGCACCGCCCTGATAAGCCGCTGGACTCGGGTGTAAAATGCTAAAAGAATTACCGTTGACCTTGAGTGACCTTCAAATTTAAAAGGTCAAATCCTTTTAACCTGAGAAGGTTTTTCTTTTTTTAATGCTAATTTAGTTGCGCCTACATATCATCTGACATATAATTGGGATTACCCAAGTACCCAGTACCTTCTGGATGGGGCAAGTTTTCTTTCTTATGCCTACCGCGTGGCGAAGGCACCTTGCACGTTATCAGTGCCTCGTAAGTTTGGATCGGTTCTAACAGGCGGTGGTTAATCTGTCCCTGTTGTATCGTTTTTCAGCTAAAAACTGTGTAACGTCAAGAATATGATCGCATTTCAGTTCCAGGCTTTTCTGCCTCCTTTTGTCTTTCATCGGCATCGTCTTTGAGCTTCGGTTCCGTGAACAGGCCACTTAATCGTCCTAGAACTACAGAGTCTTGATTTCACGCTCGTAACAGGAACAGCCAGAGTAGATCTTACATAAACGAGGACTTTTGGCGTTGTATAGATTTGACAACAGAACAGCAGAATGTGTGTGAGAGTCCCACGCCTGGATAATTATCATTCCTCGAGCAAAGTTTTCTCGGCGCTGGAAGTGCGTCTGGTCGGATTTAACAAAGTGAAATTGATTTGACGCTGAGCTCGAGTGATAGTGATGGTGACAAGCCGCAGAAATATTCCACTTCCTTTTTTCCGTTTTTACATCTCCGACGATTTCATCATTAATAAATGTCCCGATATACAAGATGTTTTTTATTTATTTATTTGTTTATTAATTTATTTATTGTTACAACACGCTGATGGGATGTAAAGATTTGCCAGTTTCAATCAGTGCTCCGAGACTTAATATTGCGATGCAGCTGCCGCAATTAAAAACCGTGTTTTATCAGTCAGAATGCATTTCTCTCTCGCTCTCTTCCTCCTTTCTTCTCCGCGTCTGTCAGTGCCAGTGACGGAGACTTTTTAACGGTTTGTCAGAAGCGCTTCTGAACATCGTCAGCTGGGAACGCTGTGTGCGAGCTGAGAGTACATTTCTGCAAGACAAATTGCAGCTGTATATTAACGAGCGTGTTGTGATACGTTAACACTTCTATAGTAACGAGTTACACTGGCACTCTTAATCCAGATGGATTTTTGAAAACAGATTTTTGGCGAGAAATAAAAGAGCGGCGGGTGAGGGGAGGATCATTGTAGCTCGTACGGTTCAATAGGACGAACTTTCCAGTCCAGTATAAGTCATTCCATGTACAGATAATGACACCGATCATGTAATGGCACATTCTTATGTCATAAATAAACAATAAATGAACAAAAACATCAGGAAAAGATTCAACAGGAAGTTTAATCACGGGATAAATGCACAGCATATTTTGATAAGATTGTTAATAATTACACTTGTGTTATATATACTGGGGGCAGCTGGAGCCTCATGATAAGAGAAGCAAGTACGGGACAAAAAGGTCACTGGTGTAGTTCTACTGGTGGCGTGTGTGTGTGGGTGGTGTGTGCGTGTGTGTGCGTGTGTGTGTGCGCATGTGTGCGCATGTGTGCGCGTGTGTGTGCGCGTGTGTGTGCGCGTGTGTGTGCGCGTGTGTGTGCGTGTGTGTGCGCGTGTGTGTGCGCGTGTGTGTGTGTGTGTGTGTGTGTGTGTGTGCAGAATCTTCCCCTTCCACCACCTTCACAGCTAAAGTGCCCTTGAGCAGGGAACCTTGCCCACAACAGCTCTCAAGCTGCCACAGTGTGGCTACCCACTGCTTCAAGTGTGTGTGTGTGTGTGTGTGTGTGTGTGTGTGTGTGTGTGTGTGTATGTGTGTGTGTGTGTGTGTATGTGTGTGTGTGTGTGTGTGTGTGTGTGTGTGTGTGTGTGTGTGTGTGTAATTACTGGGGGAAATCTATGGGGCTCATCACAGCAATGTGGATATTGAGTCAGGAATTATTACATGCATTGTTGAACTTTCAACAGAATTTGCTGTGAAGTTGCATGATTGAAATCCGGAAAATTCCTGGCAGGTTTTGGTTCGTTCCTACAAAATCCGGACAACATGTGAGGAAATCTTCATTTTAAATCTGAGGATATCAGCTCGAAAACGGAAACAAAAACGTAAAAATAATAATTTCCAACTTAGCACTGAGATGGGTCACATATACAGTGTGTGTGTGTGTGTGTGTGTGTGTGTGTGTGTGTGTGTGTGTGCGCTTGTGTATATATGTGTTTGTGTGCATGTTTGTGTGTCTGTTTATGCATATATATCTTTGTGTGTGTGTGTGTATATATATATATATATATATATATATATATATATATATATATATATATATATATATATATATATATATATATATATATATATGTGTGGGGGGGTATGCATGTGTGTGTTTGTGTGTGTATAAATATTTGTGTGCATGTGTATGTGTGTGTGTGTGTGTGTGTGTGTGTGTATGTGTGTGTGTGTGTGTGTGTGTGTGTGTGTGTGTGTGTGTGTGTGTGTGTGTGTGTGTGTGTGTAAATTTTGCAGAGGTAGTGGTGGCCCGGTAGACTGATCCAAAAGTTGTGGTTTCAAGCTCCTCTATACCGAGTTTAACTTCTATCATGTGTCGTATGTATTGCTCCTCCCCCTCCCGTGCAGCTCACTGGGTTATCATAATCCAGCCGTTATACACTTATTACGTTATACACTTAACTGTTATACAATTATTGATGTCTTTTGTAAACAGGCCTTCGGGTTGCCGTCAATAAGTTTCCGCCCTGCGATGGCCCGGCGAAATCTTTACGATGTACTCTGCCCTTGCCCAGAGTCGGCTGAGATGGGCGCCAGCCTACCCCATGATACATATTAGGATTAATTGGCTGAATAAATGAATAAATTAGAAGAATGCAAACCTCCACTCGAATGGACTACAAATGTATAAATTGTATAATGTCCCACCAAGTGTTCGCGTTGCCAAAGAACTTCTATAAAGATGAGTTATTTTTGTAAAATAATCAACTCTTTAACTGATCGCATGTCTCAGCTGATAATTAGTAACCGTTTGAATAACGTTTCTAAAACGTTGCACAGATGTTGCTGTAAGGTTATTTTCCGATTCTCGGAATCGTTTTCACGAGATATTACAATAACATCAGTTTGTTCGGGCTGTGGAGACGTGAACTGTGGTTTCCTTTGCAGTACCTGCGAGAGTCACTGAACAGGAAGCCCGAGTACAGATGTGCAAAGTCTTTGTTTCGCCCCAGACGGCTCTGTACTGGGGGTTTGTGACGCTATGGTAACAACAAAACAAACAAACAAAAATCTCGTCCATGTTCTTGGGAAACTTGATGGTTTATCATTCTTCTTCTTCTTCTTTTCCTTTCGGCTTTTCCCTTCAGGGGGCGCCACAGCGAATCATCTGCCTCCATCTCAGCCTATCCTTTGCATCTTCTTCTCTTACACCAACGACCTTCATGTCCTCCTTCACCACATCCATGAATCGTCTCTTTGGTCTTCCTCTAGGCCTTTTGCCTGATAGTTCCAGCCTCTTCTGTTCTTCTGATCTTCAGATAATGTTTCGTACAACCAACACTGTTGCGTGTTAGCTCAGATCACACAAATCTATCTTTGATTGTTTTCCTCTACCGCCATGTCCCCGAGAGACTTGTTCCTCACGATAACTTCCCCTGCTTGAGTTTTTCAAACAGGCTGTGTCTGCAGTATTTATAATCTCCACAGAACCGTTAACTCCTCAGCTGTGAGTCTGGATCTCGTGATCACGACAAGGACAGCCAAAGTGGAGCTTAGCTAAGCAGGGACTTTTGGACTCGTGCAGACTTGATACTCAGACAGCAGAATGTGTCGTATCAATAACAGATGAATGGATTTTTGATGTAACTCAGTTCCAGGTGTTTTGGCAAATCTACAGGAGCTTGTTTCCTCCTGTGCCCCTGATTGACAAACACAGAGTTGTAAAATGTGTACTGTTCTAAGGGGGAAAAAAACAATAATGGTATGTCAGTGTTTATCAGAAGTGCGGGGGGGACGGGGGGGACGGGGGGACGGGGGTTTAAGTTAATATTTCCCATTTCAGTACTCATTCATCCTGTCGTGC
>CM045750.1:23429418-23456918 GCA_024760905.1 Plotosus lineatus | reverse complement strand
CCCAGAGTCGGCTGGAATGGGCACCAGCCTCCCCCTGATCCTAATTAGGATTAAGCGGTTACAGAAAATGATGAACAATTAAAATTTTAAATGAATGTTTTGTTGAGCATTACTGCTTCCTGTTACCGCAGATATGGCTATTTTGTTGCTTAAAATGGAGAACACCTTATTATCCTGTGCGATATAAACTTGTGTTTTCATTTTAGTATGAAAACATCTTTTTTTTTAATTAAGTAAATAGCTCGCCGAGAGCATTCTTCTGTCCTGAAGGGTTCTTTAATGAAGTAAACTGAATATACTAAACTATGGAATGTTTTAGAATTAATGGCTCAAATGTTTTGGGACGCCCAGAGACTCATGTGTGTCTTAACCATACCTGTAGTGCTCGGTGACGTGTGGCAAAGGCACCCAAGAGAGGCAGGTTCACTGTCATACTCGGGACAACACCATCGGACTGTGCTTGGAATCCAAACCTCTGGCACTGAGATCCTGCAGCATGGACCCATGCCCAAGTGAGTCCACATCTGCCTGTTACATACACATCCTATAGCAGGAGGGTCAAACTCATTTTTACTGAGGGTCACATCACTAAATTTAAATGTGATTGAGAGCCAAACACTCAGTGAACATTTACTCTAAAAGGAGTTAACAGGAAGATCATGCAATATTTCTTGAATCATAAATGACTAGCTGTTTACTTGAATTAGGTTGACACCCTCTAGTGGAAGGATGATGTATTAGGTTTCATGGTAATGGTTGTTGCATAGAATGTACGATAATTGTTTTTTGAAAGTTCTTGCGGGCCATATAAAATGAGACAGTGGACTGGATTTTGTCCGTGGGCCTGAGTTACGGGTAGAGGTTTTTTCTGTTTGTTTGTTTTTTTCACCAATTGGGAAGTCATGAAAAAAATTCCATCTACCTGAGGCAGCAGAGTTTAAATTAATTCCATAGACCTTTAAACAGTGTTTAACTTCAAAGTGTAATCCTTTGGAAATAAAATTAAATGGGATGCCATCTTCTTCTTCTTCTTTTTCTTTCGGCTGTTCCCTTCAGGGGTCACCACAGCAAATGATCTGCCTCCATCTCTCCCTGTCCTCTGCATCTTCTACTCTTACTCCAACGACCTTCATGTCCGCCTTCACCACATCCATAAATCTTCTCTTTGGTCTTCCTCTGGGCCTTCTGCCTGGTAGTTCCAACCTCAGCATCCTACTACCAATATACTCACTATCCCTCCTCTGTACATGTCCAAACCATCTCAATCTAGCCTCTCTGACTTTGTCTCCAAAACATCTAACATGTGCTGTCCCTCTGATGTACTCGTTTCTGATCCTATCCATCCTCGTTACTCCCAAAGAGAAAAGGTGGGCTGCCATCTCTTACTGAATAGGTCATTTCCAATCCCCACCTTTCATGTACTGCCTCTGTGCAAAATATGACAACCACCACTCAGTGAGGCGTGTAAATCATTCACATTCTCCCACCATGAAAGAAATGCTGCCACATTTGTTCTTACAATAGCTAATTGCTTAGGGGCCGTGCTGACGTGGTGGTAAGGTGCTGGATCACTGATCCCAAGGTCAGAGGTACAAACCCCCACTATTAATGAGTTGTCACTGCTGTGCCCAGCCAGTGCAGCTATCTGGGTTATCAAAGGCCAGCCATGTCTCTCACTTTCTGTGGCAAGAGGCTGTAAAAGAAGCATTGCTGAATTTTGCCAGGAATAAACTGCATAGCTATCAACGTTTTTCTGCCCTGCGATGGCCTGGCGAGCTGTCCAGAGTGTACTCCACCCAGAGTCAGCTGAGATGGGCACCAGCCTGAACTATAATTAGGATTAACCAGTTCAGAAAATGAATGAATGAACTAATTACTTATATCGCTCTCTCTCTCTCTCTCTCTCTACGTCTACATCCAATCAAGAGGAATGGACGTGGATCCATGAAGCTTGAATGAAGTTCATACAGGGATTTTCATGGCTATGATCACAATGATCTACCGTATGGTTCGCTGGGCCACATATGGACTCGTTCACACCTATGGGCAATTTGGAACAGCTAATTAACCCACTGTGCATGTTTTCGGGCTGTGGGAGGAAATAGGAGTACCTGGAGGAAACCCACACAAGCATGAGGAGAACATGTAAACTCCATACACAGATACGCCCAGGCCGTGAATCGAACACAGGCCTTGCTCTGAGGCGGACATGTTATCCACTTCGCTAATTACTTATTTATATACTAATCTGACTGTGTTTACTGTTTGGCTCTTTAGTTCTTATTTAATCTGCTCTCATAGGAAAGCGGACATGAGGTAACTCGCTAATAAAAGCTAAGTTGACAGGATTACTGAGGTGATACATATGTTTTAGATATTTATATTTATAATTGTTACTGCTAATGCTAACTAATTGGGAAATACAAGCTAATGTGACAGGATTTCTGTATGTTTATCTAAATATGTATGTTCTCCACTTCTAAGACTAGAAGAGGTTTAATGGACTTTGACAGGATTTTAAGATGTTTAAAATCTTTGCTGCTAATGATAGATAGCTAATAACTAAAAAAAAAAAAAAAAAAAAAAAATCTGACAGGATTTCTGTAAGAATGTTAGGTCTAATTCATAAAACTTGGTAAACATTAGTGTGTCAGGTGACAGGAACAAGCTTTTAATGCTAACGTTGAATTAGCATTGAGCTCCAGATGCCTAGACAAGTAGAAATTTAAGGTTGTGTTCATGATATTAGAAAATGATCTCACTGACTGCTCTCTCTCTCTCTCTCTCTCTCTCTCTCTCATTACAGAGGGCATGTCCGACTTTAACAAGCATGGCAACTTCCTGATTCAGCTGCTGTCGCGTCATGACCCGAAATACCCGGTGCAGAGGTTTTCAAGTAAAGCATCCCTGTCAAGCCTAGCCATGCCACTATTCTCGCTCTCCTCTATGGGCTGGAGCATCATTCTCTCTCTCTCCTTCGCTCTGCTGGGCAAACTTCCCTGATTCAGCCTACAGCACCAATGCTCTATCGCTTCTCTTTTCCGAGTGGTGGTCCTCTTTCTGCAGGCATCTCTGACAAGGGGCAATTTCTCTCTGTCTCTCTCTCTCTCTCTCTCTCTCTCTGTCTCTCTCTCTCTCTCACTCTTTCTCTCTCTGTCTCCTTTGTGGAGCTCTGTGTTGTGAAAGAAATTGTGAACAAATCTATCCAAAAAAAAAAAATGTGAAAGATAAGTTTGTCAGAGGAAGTTGGTTGGGGTTGGCGGTTTGATCTGCAGCCTGAGAGGTCAGTTGATGCTGAGGATCATTTGGGGCGGAGCTGCTCATTTATTTTATTTATTTTTTTTTTTTTTGCGAGGTGCTCTTCCGCCATCGGTTGCATTTGACGGCATCCGTGTTGAAGTACCGCCTGGCGTGCAGGTGTATGAGGAAAAATATCATGGGAGCTGTATCGTGATTGTGAACTTGTCACAATGAGGTGCAAGGGAAAACAAACAAAACAAACAAAACAAACTAAACTTGCTAACTGCGCATTTCACTCGATAGTCCATTCTGAGACTGAAAAAATATGAACCTGTAATCATTGAAGATACTGTTGAAGCGCTGGGATACATGCTGGCGTCTGATGGTGTACATGAGGTGGAATGTCCAGGTGGAAAAAAACGAACAGCAACCACAAAACAAACAAACAAACAACAACAGCAACAACAACAACAACAACAACAAAAAAAAAAAAAAAACAGGGTCGCTTTTTGGTATGATTGAATGCCACACCACCTCATCATCCATCATCCTCTCTGACTGTTAAAGAAAATTATTCAATAAATGCAGCTTATTTGTGCTTGTTATCTTTAATATATACAGTATAGCTATGTGTGTATATATATATATATATATATATATATATATATATATATATATATATATATATATATATATATATATATATATTATTTGTACTTATATCTATATGAATATCAATAACATAATTAATAATTTGTTTTATCATGAATAAGCTGTAGTTATTTGCCTACCCTTTTGACTGCTATCAATCGCTTTAATTCTTGACTGTTATGTGTAATTTTTAAAATTTTACATAAAAAAACAGATCTAGAAGAATTTAATAACAGATGTAAAGTGTTTCGGGGGAAAGAGGGTAGATCTATATTATGCAGGACATGCTCAGCCAGTTGCCTCTCCATTCTCTTTGGTTGTTGTTTTGTTTTCGAGAGAAACAGTTCAACATTTGTTTTGTCGTTGTTGTCATTCTCGTTTCATTCCTCATCCTGCTGTGATGACTCTCAATCGGTCGCATTTCAAACACCCTACATGTCATGGTTTTATTTTTCCCCCTTTTGTTTTTTTTTGTTTTGTTTTTTTTTTTGCGTGAGTGTATGACTACTGTACGTTTCTCTCGGTTACTGATGGACTCACGGAAGAAAGTGATCCATGGAAAATACCTCATGAAACCTTCATCTTCATGTCATTTCTTGAGACACTGCGCGCGAGAACAATGCCTTACACTGGATTTGAATGTATCGGCATTTCTATCTGCGAAAGTACGGCTTTATTATTCATAGAACTCGTATCGTATTGTATCGTATCGTATTATATCATATTATAACACACAGAAACCAGAGGCAGCTTCTACCAAACGTTACAGAACCAAGCAAGCCGAGATATACGGACACACTCCCTAAAACGCCGGCTACACAGTGGGTTGGGGTGGGGGGGCAAGAAAAAAAAGTGACACTTGGCCTCTCTTTATCACTCCAGACGTGTTATTGTATTGTGAAACACACATTTCTGTTGTGACTATGTAGCGAGCTATCCGAAGTTTTGTGCTAAAAAGCCGTGCAGCGAACGTGGGGCAAAGCCAGACCTCGCAGTGCGATCTTGTATATAAACATTGGTGTTGACTGTATTTAATAAAGTTTATGACTGTTAACTCTTTACTTCTCAGAAAAAAAACAAAAACAAATAAACAAACAAACAAACAAACAAACAAACAAAAAAAACGTTAATATTATGTCCTATGAGTAACTGTCGGGTTACTTCAATCAGCCTGTCATGTCTTGGCTGGCTAATGTGGGGAAAACATTCAGATGGACTTTACGTGCACTGCGTCTATATGCACTTTGATTTATCAGGGAAACTTTATTAATGTTTTGTAAATGTTTAATATATACATATATATTATAAATATATAATACATATATATATGACACTTATGCGTGCCATGCCAGTTTTTACATCGTCATCGAAATCCTGTATTTTATTTAATCAAGGATCGGTTGATTTATTTTTGTGACTATTTGATTTACCAATGGATTGACTGGTCTCAAAGTAATGAAGTGTTTTACCAAAGTTACTGTGAACTTGTACCTTTCGATACAGTCAATTTATTTTTCTTAAGAGAACAACTCTATATCTATATATTTAATGGGCCGGGAAGTGCATCTCATTGTTTCAGTTTCTGTCATGAACAACTGCAAAAGTAGGAATAAAAAATGTGTTCTGAAAAAGACTAAATGTCTGGATGTTCTGTGTTTCTTTCAAATTAGGATCAGTTACTATTATTATATCGAAAATACAGGACGGTGCATTGACGGAATGAAAACCTGCTGCGTCGGCTCCAGTAAGAACACTCTCTCACACGCATATGCCGAACCACTTAATCCTACTAGGATTTGCAGTGAGGTTGGAGCCTATCCCACCTGGCAGTGCGTGAAGGAGGGGTACACCCCGAACAACTTGGCAGACCATCGCAATCCGAACACATGCAAAGCCTCAAAAATTCTCACGCTCACACCTAGGGGCAATTTGGTACAGCCAGTTAGGCTAATGTGCTCCCTGAATAGGTCACCATTTCATCACAGGGTAATATGCACACAACACAGCCCACTAACCTTTATCTACGTACAGTATATTTAGATTGTGGAAGGAAGCCGGAATACCTGAAGGAAACGTTTGCGAGCACAGTGGGAACATGCAAGAATACAGAAACGTCCAAGCCAAGGACTCAAACCCAGGACCTTCTTGCTATGAGGCTGCGTGTTTCCCTTTCAGTAAAAACAAGGCTAGAATTTGGTTCTACATATCTACGAAAACACGTCACAACTAGCATGCCGGTTGTCGCTACAATTAAAAGTGAACGACCCAAATGAGAACCAGCCACCCCGGACCACCCAATTTTTATTTGAACACCAGTGTTATAATAGGTAAGTCTGTTGGGCTTTTACACCCGAACCTAGCTGCTCAGAGCCGGAGCTTATCTCCGCTTTCTGTAGCATGAAGTGACCACAAGCTCAACTCCTCCTGGATGGGAAGCTAGTCCATCGCAGGGTACTTTCCCAGTAATTTTCACTCGTACCCATTTAGGACTAGGGCCTTAGCATGGTAGGAGTCTCATGCTGAAGGAATTTGGTTCCCCACGTCCCCCTGAAACATTGATTTTGAATGTGCATGCTGGATAGTTTTGTGTGTTTGGCTTCCTCCTCCCATTTATGGTCTTCCTGTTCTGTGCGCTGACTCTGCTCTGCTTGGTCAACTTGAAAGCTCAACGTGTGCTTGGAGGCAGACTGGGATGGGCAGAGAAATGAATGCAATGAAGGCAAGTTAATTAGAAGGACACACAATGCACGAGTGACCTAAAAAAATATTTGAAAAATAATTATTATAATGATCAGGGTAGTGGTTAGGGTGCTGGGCTCATGATCAGGAAGTTGTGTGTTCAAATCCCAGTTAGACCCCCACTGTGCTAATACCCCTGGGCAAGGTCTCAACCACAAGTGTGCCTGTGTTCACCCAGCAGTATAAATGGGTACCAGTAAAAATATACTGGGAAGGTAACCTGCGATGGACTCGCGTCCCATCCAGGAGGAGTTGAACTCCTGGTCGCTTCACGCTACAGAAAGCCTAACAGACTTTACTTTAAGGGTAGTGGTGGCCCGATGGTAAGGTGCTGGATTACCGATCCCGAGGTTTGGGGGTCAAGACCCACTGTCAATGGTTGTAAGTGCTGTCCCCCCAGTGCAGCTAACTGAGTTATCAAAGGCTGGCCGTGTCTCTCACTGTCTGCGGTGGGAGGCTGTAAAAGAACCATTGCTGACTTTTATAAAGCGGAGCCGTCAGCAGGAATTTTTGCCCCGTGATGGCTTGGCGGTTCAGAAAATGAATGAATGAATCAATCGCTGAAAGCCTTGTGTTTTCCAGCTGAAACATCCCAGAAGTAAAACCAGACTTTGCTATTCGACACTCTGGTATAGCCCAGCATGGCTATTCAACACTTTAACAACGTTTGAGGGTCAAAAAAGTATAAAAAGCATCATACCCTTCTTTTATCTCTTTAAGGTTGGCCGATCCCACTTCCACGCCCGCGTCCCTGCTCACATCCAGTGCCACACCCAGTCCCCAGTTCCAATACCTAATTCACCACTTGTATCAATTTGGTCAGTCTTGGTATTGTTTGATTTATTTGACAGATTACAGTCCCTGTTATTCACAAGGCCGTTCTCACCGTTAAACTCACTTTCACTGTCGCAATCCCTGTTATTTAAATCACTCTACAAATCCGAAAGGATTAAATCCAGAGTTTGCACAGCACTGACATAATGATGGCTCATAATTGCCTATAATTCTAATGAAAATAATCCAAGACTGCTCGAAGGCAGCAGATGTTACCCAGGAGCAGCCCCTGAATGATTCAGAAGCCATGAGTGGATGTGAAATGTGCTCTGATTGGCTGAAATCGACCCTAAACCTTTGTCCATTCAACATGACCAGACATCAGTGTCGAGGCCTGCAGGGTATATATGCAATACAGCTGGGCCTGAAAGCCACCCAGGTGGGTTCTAAGGGTCAAGAAAAATTCAGTAACCAGACATAATGTGATCCGAAAGACTAGAACCCAGTCCACCCAGTACATGTACTCGATTTGTCAAGTCAGTAAAGTTTGGGCTTCCAAGTAGCTCATTGACAAGGTGCGTGCTTCTCAGCCTTGAGTTTGTAGGTTTGATTATTTCTGTATTATTAATTCTCGCCTCTTCTGTTCCTGTTGCTTCTTCCATTTTTTTGCATGTACGAACACATTAATTTAAACCTATACTGCATATTTCATTCATTGATCACAGCTGTGCTTTCTGCTGTCTTTTACCTCGTCTGATATCTTGACTCTGTTGTGTTCTAGGCACACGATGTCACACCGACCGCTCTGTTTTGTGCAAGATGGAGATGCTCCAGCAGTATTGCACAGTTCCTGGCTTCCAGCGCATCTGTTGCAAATCTTGTAGTGCTATCAACACGACAAGCAGTACTGTGTCAATGGGTCTTCCACGAACACCGCCAAGAGCGAGCACCAGAAGGCCCAGTTTCACTGTGAAAACCACAAGACCACCATCTGTGCCAGTGACAAGAACCATAACAGAAAGCATTTCAAATATGGCATATAACACCTGGGAATATACCATCATTACAACAGGCACCAAGATAGACGCTACCACTCCAAGCACCGCCACTTACACACCAAGCGGCTTCTTCACAGAGCCGAGCTCGGCTACACCACTCGGCGTCACGACCCAGACTGCAAGTTCCACTGTTACCGCAAAGCAAAACACAGCAGTGAATGCTGCTCCCGATATCAATAACATGACTGAAATTGAGAAGGTAGACTTCACTATGGTGACCATCCCTGCTGGGAAGTTTGATGAATCTCAAGTAGGTAGTGGTAGCCAGACTGGAAAAGTTGGAATGAAGATTCAAACCGGTAGAGATGATGAGTTGCAGGCTCGTACTGCAGGCTGGCTTGAGACACAAACCGCTACTAGCATGGCGCTAATATTGACTACAATGACGCCAACTTCTGAAGAAACTTCAAAATCCAAAGAGCGTTTTGAGCCATCAGTCACCATGACGCCATCCATTACAATGCCAATCTCAGTGACAATGACCGCATTGGCACCGACGACAAAGGTCAATAAGGGTGCAACAACCAGGCCGGCAATTAAGGAGGAGGAAAACAATGCCATTGAGGTACCTCTCCAAATTAGTACCATAGATAACGAGTTCCCAGAGAACAACATTATTCCAAGAAGAGGGCGGGTCTTCCTTAGAGAACGAACGCGCAACAAGCGGATCCAGCAGCTTCTTGAGGAAAAGAGGAACTTCTTACGCCGAATGAAACGAGCTCAGGGCTTCTAAAGCCTGCTTTCTCTTCTAGAGAGATGGGACAATATGACACTTTTAACTCCACACTCGATGTTTTGGTGCTTGGGTTAAAAACTCTAAAAGGAGTCTGCGTTCATCTCACATTCACTTTACATGAAAGGGCAAACTGAAGTTTGTGCAACCAAAACCACTAGCAAGTATCTGCACATTCGCTTCAAACACAAAGCCCTTTTGGGGCGTTTCTTAAAAAGGGACCCCGGGTTTAAAGTGCATTTTTTATTTAGTGGGCCAACAGGATGACTGGTCAGAGATTTGTATGAGACTGGTATTCACAATATTTACAAGACACACCCAAAAGGCGTGTGACAACACAAAAACACGCGGGATATAAACACTACACTATCTGGCCAGTGGTTTGTGGACATCTGGCTATCACACCACTGTGTGGTCCTTCCTCAAATATAGAAGGATATAATTCTGTAGAATTCCTTACAATTTCCTATCACTGTAAACGGTAAAGGGGCGGTACATTGGCGATGTGGTTAGTACGTCCACCACACACACACACACACACACACACACACACACACACAGCCAGAAGGTCACGGCTTTGAGTCCCCTGCTCAGAAAGGACATTTCTATCTAGGTTTTGTATGCTCACCCTGTGATTATGTGGGTTTCTTCCTTGGGTACTCCTTAGTTTCCTCCTACAGTCCAAAAACATGCACATTAGATTGATTGGCTGTTTCAATTTTGCCCTAGCCCCATGATAGCATGGCGAACTGTCCAGGGTGTACCCCACTCTCAGAGTTTAGAGTCTAAGTTGGGTGCCAGTCTCCCTGCAACCCTAATTAGGATTAAGTGGTTCAGAAAGGGAATGAATGAATGAATTTGCCCCTAGGTGTGTGTGTGTGTGTGTGTGTGTGTGTGTGTGTGTGTGTGTGTGTGTGTGTGTGTGTGTGTGTGTGTTTTCATGCTGGAATGGTCTGGCGAGCTGAGCTGTTTATGGTGTACCCTGCATTTGCCCAGTGTTGGCTGAGATGGGCTCTAATCTCCCTGTGACTCCAAAAGAATAAAGCACTTCAGCATTTGAGTGAGCGAGTGTTTTATTTATTTATTTAGTAGAGTTAGTAGGCAAGCAGACCCAAGCATCGTGCAACATAAATGCCAAAATGGTAAATATTAGCATTCTGCTACCTTCTAATAACTTTTTATTCAAAATTCAATTCGTATATAATATCAAAACAGAACAGCATGATCTGATTGGTTGATTGCTTCTCTCTCTAAGGATAGAAATTATTAATATATATTACATGGGAAGGGTGCAATCCGATCCTGTCCGCAATCTCGGGATTAAAAAATAAACTTCGTTCTGAGTGGATACTGCTTGAATCGATTGGATCAGGTAAAGTCTGTTGGGCTTTTACACCTGAGCCTTTGTGGCTCATCAGAGCCGGAACTTTATCCCGGTTTCTATACCGTGAAGCAACTAGAAGGTCAACTCCTCCTGGATGGGACGCTAAATCCATGACAAGTTACCTTCCCAGTATTTTTTAACCGGTACTTGTGTAAACTGCTGGGTGGACCGAGGCACACTCGTGGCTAAGATCTTGTCCAGGGGGTCTTAGCGTGGAAGGCGTCTCACAAGGATTCATCATTATCATGCATTTTAGAGTCCTTTCTTCAACTAGCAAGGGGGTTGGACAGTCAGGTAGTAGCCCGAACTTGCTGTCGCCATTCATCCCTGTCCTTGGCCATGTCGACTGTAAGGTTGTAGGAATGAAGGTCCTCCAGAATCCAAGATTCAAACCTACAACCTCTCACTCATGAGCCTGGCACACTAACCACGAGACCATCACTGGAGCAAGTAGTGCCGTCATTTCAAGAATAATAATAATAAATTTAAAAACTGTAAATTTTCTTTTAGGGGTATGTGTGTGTGTGTGTGTGTGTGTGTGTGTGTGTGTGTGTGTGTGTGTGTGTGTGTGTGTGTGTGTTGTTTCTGTGTAGCATTTACTACACTCTTAGTATATAGAAGCATAAAGTTCACGTGGTAAAAATATAAATATCTCATTTTTGTTTGTCTTTCCTATGTGTTTTGGTGTAGTATATAATAAAAAATTAAACGGGGTTAAAGTCGCCATTACGCGGCTTTGCACCTGCTCATCCCTGCACTCAGAGGTTCTGTGTTTGTCATGATTTATTAAAAAAAATATTTAGTTATACTGTGATTTTTTTTTTTTGCTTATGTTCCCTTGTAGTTTATATTAAAACAAGTTTGCGCCTAAGTCTCGTTGGATGGCGCCAAATTGAATAGTCCACTTGACAGAATATTCAGTGATATCCACCGTACCTTCCACACAAAATTGTTAGCTATCCACCTTACAATGAGTTATGAGTTCTTTAATTAATTAAAATGTAAAAACAAGCCATAAAAATTATGTTCCAGTTTGCTTTTCTTCTGTTCCTGTGTTGTACAGCCTGTACCTTGACTTACAAATTTGATCCATTCCAAGGGCAAGCTCATAAGCTGAAAGGTTTGTTAGATGAAACATTTATTCCTATAAGATAATAATAATAATAATAATAATAATAATAATAATAATAATAATAATAATAAAACAAGAATAAACAATGAGTCAACTAACCCGTCCGATCATGGACTGTGGCGAAGATGTCACGTGAGCAGGCAAGAGGTGGTGCGTAACAGAGGAGGAGGAGAATTTTGTGTGTGTGCACGTTATGAATGCCAGCAATGAAAGGCTCATTGTGAGCTCCCACAAGGCCAGTGCTCCTAAAATAGTGGGGGGCGCGGTGTGATGCCAGGGGTGGGGGTGCGTATGACCCTGGGGAACATGCTGTTTTGCCATACTGTACTAGAATTAAGTGTAATTGCACATCTACTACAGTAGTTGGCAGTGGCGCTCATCCTTGTCGCGCTATGGTGTTGGGAAAAAGCACCGAGCAAATGATATCAAGTGCAGTAAACACTATTTATAGTCACACGTGGGGCACTGGGTGGGGGGATTTTTTTCTTCCGAGAGGGGGCATCACAGATAATAATTTTAAAGCACTGCACAAGGTGTTCTCGGAGCGCGGAGGAATGCACGCGGAAGAATACAAGGCTAATGAACCCGGAAAAGCCATTTCCTCAAAAGAGCTCATAAATCAAAATTTTGCTTGTTGGATGGGGCAGATTTTTGGTGTAATTGAAGCTTGTCCTTTCTTCCTTTCAGCTGTTCTTTTTTCTCAGGGGCTGCCACAGTGAATCATCGCATGTTTGATTTGGCATAGGTTTTTACGTCGGATGCCCTTCCTGACACAACCCTTTAGCAAGTGGCAGAAACATGCTGACGGCTTTGCAGCTTCTCTTGTTGAAAGTCAGCACTGGTTCTATTACATGAACCTCTCACCATAGCCAGTGAGAGACATGGCCAGACTTTGAAAACCCAGTTAGCTGCACTGGGGGGGACAGTGACAACCCTGTGGAGAGTGGGACTGAAACCCCCAACCTTAGGATCAGCAATCCAGCACCTTGACCACCAGACCACTACTGCTCCGGTGGGATCAAAGCTCGTATCATGGGAAATTCGTTATAAAAGACACTCGTAAGTCAAGGTATCACAGTATATAATAAAAGTATTATCCACCTCAGGCTTAGTGGATATGTCTGAATACCCCCCTCATCATATCCCCATTGCCTTCAGGGAATAAATGTCATATAAAGCAAGATAAGTGGTTTATTTTGTAAAATTGGTGATCAGATTTTTAAGGATCAGAGATTCACAGGTTGTTGTTGGTGGTGGTTTTTTGTTTGTTTGTTTGTTTGTTTGTTTGGCTTTTTTGAGGGGTTTACCTTTCATGCCTGTTTATATGCACCTTCTGTTTAATTTGCTCAAGAAGATGTATTTTTTTTTTTTTTTTTTTTGCTGCTGAAGATGGACGTAGTATCTTCACAGGTGACAGCCGTTACTAGTGTTTGTATATATTATTTGTATAATGCAGAACAAAAATTGTATTAAAAAAATATATATATGCTGCAAAATAAAGTATTTTTCAAAGCATCTAAATGACCAAATGCTCCCTATGTGAGTTTGTGTTTAAAGACTGTTTTAAATGCAGCCTGTCTGTACCAGAGCCACTACCAGACCGCAGCCACTGGATGGAGTCAGTGTCCACAGAACTGGGTGACATGAAGTGTTTCCTGTGTCTCTTCTTTCAACAAGTAAGTTCAAATTGAAGAAATGTTGTGTTGTGGTCATGGTGCTTTCATATTAACGAGGAAATGTGGGGGACCATCACAGGTCTAACGCATATAACTATTCAGTCTCACGCTCACACATACAGGTATTTTGTACAGCCAGCGAGTTGAATGTCCACGTCTTTGGACTGGTGAAGAAAAATGGAGAAAAACCATGCAAGCACAGGGAGAACATGCACAATCCACATAGAAACTCGGACTCGAACCCAGGAAGGACCCTTATGGTCTGAGGCGGGCGTGCTAATCACAAAGCGAGTGGTATATAGTACTTTTTTTTTTTTTTTAATTAAAAGATCTGTTCAGTGAGGCTCCTGCCTCATAGATATCCAGACTGTTCGCGTTTTGGTTTCCAATCTGATACCATGTACGTTGTATTCTGTGAGCCATAATTCCTCTTAATACCTTGTTTTCTACAGATTCAGTAAACAACATGAGGGGTACTTGATTCGTGTATGTGCATGCTAGAAATGCCAGCGAGGAAAGGCTCGTGGTGAGCTCTCACAAGGCCAGTGCTTCATAAATAGTGGGGCGTGCCCCCTTGGGGGATGCAGTGTGATGCCGAGGGGCGTGTATGACCCTGAGGTATATGCTTTTTTGCCATACTATACTACAATTAAGTGTAATTGTGCATGCACTACAGTGGGTGGCAGTGGTGATCTCATTGTCGCACTATGGTGTAGGGAAAAAGCACCAAGCAAAAGATATGAAGTGCAGTAAACACTATTTATAGTCGCGCGTGGGGGAGGTGTGTTTTTTTCTTCCTATAGGGGGCATCACAGAAAATAATTGAGAAGCACTGCACAAGGCATTCTCGGAGCACAAAGGAATGCACGTGGAAGAATACAAGGCTAATTGGCTTGGAAAAGCTCGTAAATCAAAATTTTGCTCGTTGGATGGGGCAGATTTTTGGTGGGATCGAAAAATTTTTATAAAAGACACTCATAAGTCAAGGTACCACTGTATTTTTTTTTTTTATGTTTAACCGTAAGACCTTTTCTACAATTATGGGATGAGTTGTTTTTTTCCCCACCTCTTTCCAGACAATACTGATGGTCTCATGGATTTTCGTATTAGGCCAACCGATGTCAGCTTTCATCACTTCTCCTGGTACTCAGCAGGTCCTCCTGCTGTCTCTGTGTATTATTAAATTTCTCTTTTCTTTATTTCTTTGAAAAGTGCATGGTGGGGTGTATCCACTTCTTCTATTTCGTCTGATTGGCATCTCATCTCTGTAACTGTAGGGGTTCTCTATTCAGGACACTTCCAGAGTGCTCATTCCAGTGTCTACTTCGACCTTCTTTATCACTGAGAATGGTACCGTTGTTGCCTTACTGTTCTCGTGACTCCCTCTGTGATGTTTTCCATCCATTTCTTTTTTCTCTATCTGAATCCGTCTCTTAAGTCTGATCTTCTCTGTGGATTCATTCCACAATCTGTCTTTCACTCTCATGAATTTCACACTGACTACCTTCAGCTCGATGACTTTTTTTTAATTTACGAAAGCCCAGTCTTCCTGATGAAATTCCATTTGTTTTCACCTGGAATCCCTTCTTCAGTTGTAAAGTAAACTTTTCACACTTGTGCTGTATAGTGTTGTTCATCCTTACAACATAACGTATGTCATACGTTTAAGCAATACAGACACTTATTTTTAAATAATTGACCGTAAGAAGCACAAAAGCGGTCATTTTGTGTCATGGATAACTAGCACATGCTGAACTGTGTGGGTTGAAGCAGTTGTTTTTCCCCTGAAGTGATGCTACAAGGTTTCCAGGTTATGTGGAGACAGTGTCGAGACAGTGAGACGTCACATTCTAGTGACTCTAAGGACCAGGCTTTCCTGTCGTCAGTTGGTTTACACTGACTAAAGGAACTGTTTTCCATGATTTCTCCACTCGTCGTTTGTGCGGCTCAACACAGGACGATAATGTGTCATTGATGCACGGGTCAGTGATGTATCCCAGCCAATCTACTGAGTTCACATCAGTACCAGGCTGGAACAGCCAATCAGAAAGGCAACGTGTCTCCAAGTACGCCTAGAGCCGTAACACTCGCACACACATTTTGAAAACAGGCATGGACTGAAATTGGTGAAAAGAACCGCTGATGACATACGCGATTGTTTTAAATAACTAGTCACGCTAATTCTCCACAGATTCACTTTAAAATTTTTGCAGGTCAAGATCTTTTCATTTTGATCTCATTCATTTGTGAATCTTTTAAGTTATAACTTCATGACTGAGTGCACCTGCTAATCATCCAAATAAACTACATTTTTGTTGTCATACAAATCTAGTGACATTACAAAAGAAGTTCTTCGTCATCAGCAGCATCTTCTTCCGCTTCTTCCGGGGTCGGGTCGTGAGGCAGGAACCTCAGCACTGAGGTCCAGATGTCCCTCTCCCCAGCCACTTCCTTCAGCTCTGCCTTGGGGACATCGAGGCGCTCCCAGACAAGCCGAGAGACATAGTCCCTCCAGCGTGTTCTAGGTCGACTCCCTGGGGTCTCTTCCCGGTTGGACATGCCCGAAACACCACACCAGGGAGGCGTCATGGGGCATTCTGACCAGATGCCCGGGCCACCTCAACTGGCCCCTCTCAATGCGGAGGAACAGTGGTTCTACTTCGTGCTCTCCCTGGATGGTAGAGCTTCTCACCTTGTCTCTAAGGGAGAACCCCGCCACCCGGCAAAGGAAGCTCATTTCAGCCACTTGTATCCGCGATCTTATTCTTTCGGTCACTTCCCAAAGGTGGTGACCATAGGTGAGGGTTGGAATGTAGATCGATTGCTAAATTGACAGCTTTGCCTGGCAGCTCAGCTCCATCTTCTCGACGACAGACCGATACAGGCTCCGCTTTGGTACAAAAGAAGTTATTGATGTAAATTTAGATGAGGTAGATTTTTAAAATTGTGTAGCCACATTCAGGTATAATATATCACCGGCGTCTGACTCAGCGTCATATTAAAATGTTATATGTAGACTCCTTCTCTTGCTCTGTCACTCATTCACTCGTTCACCAAACTGCTTCAGTTAGGGTTGCAAGGAGACTGGAACCTATCTCAGCTGACACTGAGTGACGCCCTGTACACCCTGAAGAGTTCACCACACCCTCGCATTGCCAACACTCAACCATTCACACACACTTACACATCGGGAAATATGGAAAAAGCGGACTAGCCTATTGTGCATTTCTGCACTGTGGGAGGAAACCGGAGGACCCAGAGGAAAGCCACAAAGACATGGGGCGAACATGAAGAGATGTACACAGAAATACCCTTGCCAGGCCTGGGATTCAAACCCAAGACCTTCTTGCTGTAAGATGAATAGACTAAACTTTATTGATAACACTAATAATTAATTTTTTTTTTCTGAACCGCTTAATCCTAATTAGAGTCACGGGGAGGCTGGCGCCCATCTCAGCCAACTCTGGGTACACCCTGAGCAGGCCATCACAGGGCAAACACGCATACAAACAATACTAATAATTACTCATACTTCACACTACTACCACTACCAAAAGCAAAAAAAAATGATAATAATAATAATAATTATAATAATAATAATAATAAGGGGCAGTCATGGCCAGGTGGTAAAATAAAAATATACTGGGAAGGTAACCCGCGATGGACTAGCGTCCCATTCAGGAGGAGTTGAATTCCTGGTCGCGTCACGCTATGGAAACCGGGGATAAGCACCGGCCTGATGAGCCACTAGGCTCGGGTGTAAAAAACCCAACAGACTATACCTTTACCTTACCTATGGCCAGGTGGTAATGTGCTGGCTTACAAGCCCCACTATCACCGGGCTGTCACTGCTGTGCCCCAGTGCACCTAACTGGTTTATCAAAGGCCAGTTGTGTCTCTTACTGTCTGTAGTGAGAGTCTGTTAGAGAATCATAAAGACTGGCCTGAGCAGCCGTCAGTACGTTTCTGCCCCGCAATGGCTCGGCGGTCAGTCCGGGGTGTACTCTGCCCTCGCCCAGAGTCGGCCGAGATGGGCACCAGCATTCTTGTGTCTTAGGATTAAGTGGTTCAGAAAATGAATATTCTTTCCGTCCTGTTGCTGTACAGGAAGTGGGCGAGACATTTTTGATGGCCTGGTACCGAGTGGGTAATTTAATGAAATGCTTTCCATCAGCGCGATTACACTTTCATCATTTAGTCCTCAAGAATTTCTGACAGCTTTCACATCTTATATTCCTCACTTTGTCCTCTGATTGGTCTCAGTAGATATTAAAAGTCGCAGGTTTTTCTTCTGTCCGTCTTCAATTTTCTTCGCCGTGTTTATAAATCTTTTGGTTTTCACCTTTGAATGAAAAACAGAAGAAATGAGAGTGAATAAATATCTTTAAATTATGAAATGATATACGAATGGAAATGTAGTTGGCTCTGTGTAGGTAGTCCTGGGTTCGATTCCCAGCTCTGGCGTTTCTGTGAGAGGTTTGCATGCTCTGTCCTTGCTTGTGTGGGTTTCCTCTTGGTATGCTGGTTTCCTCCCACAGTTCAAAGACGTGTACATCAGACTAACTGAACATTTAAAATTTCCCTCAGATGTCAGTATGAGTGTTAATGGTTGTGTGTGTGTGTGTGTGTGTGTGTGTGTGTGTGTGCGTGTGTGTGTGTGCGTGTGTGTGTGTGTGTGCGTGTGCGCGTGTGTGTGCGTGTGTGTGCGTGTGTGTGTGTGTGTGTGTGTGTGTGTGTGTGTGTGTGCGTGTGTGTGCGTGTGTGTGCGTGTGTGTGCGTGTGTGTGTGTGTGCGTGTGTTGCCCTGCGATGTTGCGAGCTGTTCAGGATGTACTCTGCCTTTGACGGTGTCGGCTGAGATAGACGCAGCCTTTCTGTGACCCAAATAGGATTATGCAGTTCATATAAGTGAGGATCAGTCAGCTGGATATGTTCAAGTTGACCGATTCACTCATCGGGAGGTTGAAGTTATCTCACTGACACTGTGCAAAGGTGGGGTACACCCTGAATAGCTTGACTGACGATTGAAGGACCAACGCACGCATCCAACCGTACATATTCACACCTATGGACAAGTTGGAACAGCCCATTAGTCTAATGTGTATGTCTTTGGAGTGTGTGAGGAAACCGGAATAAATCTGAGAAACCCGCACAAGTACACAGAGAACATGTGAAGTCCACACAGAACCCCGGACCCAAAGTCAGGGCCTGCTTGCCGTGAGGTGGACGTGATAACCACCAGGTCACCATGCCGCCCGTGTCGGCTCACATCTCTATGAAGAATCCAGACGAGCTTCAGTGACAGGAGATTTACAGTTCGAACTCGAGGCAGGAAACAAAAAAGTCTGAATGGAGACTAGGACAGAAACGACTGAGATAAAGTGGGGATGTGGACGCGGAGTCGTCAGAGATTGTGCAAAGCTCGGTTCCAAACTTTCCTCTGGATGTGACGACATGACAATAAATACAAACACAAATACAAATACCAGCAAAAAAAGAAAGAAAGAAAGAAAGAAAATATTTTCCTTGAGCCTTGAGCATCTCATTGTCCTCCAATTAAACATCTTTCTGAAACAAAATATTCACATTCAAAATATATTATACACTTTTGTTAGAGAGAGAGAGAGCGAGAGAGATGGAGGGGGATAGAAAGAAGAGTGCTAAGTAATGAGATAGGGGTACAGGAAGAGAGAGGGGGACAGAGAGAAAGTGAGACTGAGAGAGAAAGATAGAGTGAAGATGGAAGATGGAGGGAGGGGCAGTGGAGAGAGAGAGAGAGAGAGAGAGATGGAGGGAGAGGGGAAGGTGGATGGAGAGGGGGAGGGAGAGAGAGGGGGAAGATGGAGGGAGAAGGGATGGACAGAGAGGGGGTGGAGGGAGAGAGAGATGGAGGGAGAGAGAAAGCGAGAGAGAGAGAGAGGGAGGAAGTTGGAGAGAGAGGGGTGGACAGAGAGAGAGAGATGGAGGGAGTGAGATGGAGGGAGAGAGAGAGAGAGAGAGAGAGAGAGAGGAAGATGGAGGGATGGGGGGTGGACCGAGAGAGAGGGGGAGCGAGAGGGGGAGAAGATGGAGGGAGGGGGTGGACAGAGAGAGAGAGAGAGGGGGAAGATGGAGAGAGAGGGGGAAGATGGAGGGAGAGGGGGAGGGGAGAGAGGGGGGATGGAGGGAGGGGTGAACAGAGAGAGAGGGGTGGAGATGGATGGCGGGGGGTGGAGAGAGAAAGAGAGAGAAAGACCGAGGATGGAGGGAGAGGGGGGTGGACAGAGAGAGAGCGAGAGAGAGAGAGAGAGAGAGAGAGAATTGGAATTGACCTCTAAAGAAAATGAGGTGGGTTTTTTCAGGTTTTTTTTTGAAGCAAATAAATGGAACTGAGTTTCAAAAGTGCTACTTGGACTGTGAAGCTTTCTCCCTCTCTCTCTCTCTCTCTCTCTCTCTCTCACAGACACGCATACACACAATCTCTGACTACACTCAGTGTAGAATATAAAGTTTCAATCAGTGCAAAAATAAGATGATGCAGTCGACTTCAGAATTACTGCCACACTTCAGAAACTAATATCATCTGAATAATACATGCACATGTTCAAAAGAATAGTTTTTAAAATATTGGAACCCATCTGAAGATAAACGAGGACAATGCTCCGACTGAATAACATTTGAAGTAAGAACTTGGGAACCTACGTCTGGTCCACTGTGGATCTCCAAAGGGAGATGAAACCTTGTTTTCCTTCTGTTCAATCAATCAATCAATCAATCAATCAATCAATCAGAATTCTGGCGTAGGCGGCAGCCAGAACAGTTTTGTCATGGATGTATCCGAAGGACAGAAAATCTGCAGTAGCGGCCCAAAGTTCTTTCTGCAGGGTGTTTTTATCGAGACATCATCTCTCGCCAGCTGGCTGTTGACTCTAAAGAGTTCATCCGCCCTTTGCTCGGTCTTGGTTTTATTCGTACTGGGTTTCTAGCCACCCACTTCACCAAATTTGGACCCTGGTGGGGGAGCCGGTTTAGTCGCCGACCCCTCTACCAATGAACAGGTTGTACTGGCTTACATGTTACCAGTAGCAGGGCGAAACCTTCTGTTAGTGATGAGTTAACGTATCGACACAAGACGGATGTAATAGAACTAGTGCTAAATGATACTGGAACCAGTGGGACACCCATCACATCACACTGCACTGTACGGCTTGGGTTCAGGTCCTGGACTCGGCAAGGGTGTGCCTGACTGGGAATTGCATGCAATACTCCCACCACGATGTGCGGGTTTCCTCAGGGTACACCACGTTCCTCCCATACGCCAAAGACACGCCCAGTAGGCTGACTGATTTTTATAAATAGTCCCTCAGATGTGAGTGTGAATGATTGTTGGCCTTTGCCGTGCTGTATGCCTGATCGTTTGACCTGTGCCTGTTTCCTGATCATAAGCTTGGACTGTGTTTTGTAGCCGGCGGTGGTGGTCTGGTGGTAAAAGTGCTGGATCACTGATACTAAGGTTGAGTTTTATATATATATATATATATATATATATATATATATATATATGTGTGTGTGTGTGTGTGTGTGTGTGTGTGTGTGTGTGTGTATTATGTACAGATTTATTTATGTTCTGAAGTAAGACACCGATGCCGAGTTGATCGCTCTGCCGGAATAAATGCCCCCAGTTTTATTTATCAGCGTTCATGCTCTATAACCTGCTCAATTCATCTTCCCGGGGTAGGATAGGATCTGAAGCTATGAACTTGTGGACTGAACAAATCATCATTATGAATATTTATTTATTCATCCGTAAGCCGTTTAATCCTTATTAGGGTTTGGGAGGCTGGCATCCATCTCAGCCGAATCTAGGTGAATCAGGTTTCTTCCGGGTAGTCTGGGTTTCCTCCGGGGGAATGGTGGTCTAGTGGTATAGGGCGCTGGATCGCTGATCCAAAGGTTGGGGGTTCAATTCCCACTCTCCACAGGGTTGCCACTGTCCCCCCAGTGCAGCTAACTGGGTTATCAAAGGCGGGCCATGTCTGTCACTGTCTATGGTGAGAGGTTGATGCAAAAGAACCATTGCTGACTTTCGTAAAGAGTAGCTGCAAAGTCGTCAGCGTGTTTCTGTCCCTTGCTAAAAAGGGTTGTGACAGGAAGGGCATCCGACGTAAAAAAAAAAAAAAAAACCTCTGCCAAATCAAACGTGCGAATCAAATGATTCGCTGTGGCGACTCCCGAGTAAAAGGGAAAAAGCTGAAAGGAAGACAGACAGTCTGGGTTTCCTCCCAGAATCCACATGTTGACATGCACAGCAATGAATAATTCATTGGCTGATCAAAATTGCCCCTAGGAGTGGATGAGAGTGTGAATGGTTGAGCCCAGTGATGGCTTGGTGGTCTGTTTAAGGTGTACCTCAGGGTAGCAGTAGGATTACACGGATCAGAAAATGTGTGAGGGAGAATTAATTTGGTTGACTGGATTAGAAATGTTGTTTGGTTGAAGGGTTTTTTGTTTGTTTTTTTGTTTTTTTTTTTTTTTTTTGGGGTTGTGGGTTGTATGTTTGGGCCCCCTGCATTTTACTATGCATCCCAAGCCTTTCAGTGCAAATAGGGAAATGGTGATTTATAACCACTCGCTAGTCTGGAACAAAATATTCCGCTAACTCTGATGCATTTAGGAGGAATATCCCCTCTCACCTCTTTTCAAAGGATGACCTGATCGAATCTGATACACACTGTAATGACCACCGGCATCAACTCGCCTCTTGATTTCTTTTCATTCTGGCATTAGAGAGGATTCCTTTTATCAGATTGTCCCTCGACCCACTAAAAGCCTGGGCCCGCAGGTTTATGATGAAGAAACAGCTTCATCGTTATGATGCAGACACCATTACATTTCTCCGTCAGGTGAAAATGAATGAAAAATGAAAGGCAGGACTCTTTCTTGTACCTGATGTTAAGAATGATATTTCCTGCCCCTTTCTGACATGAGCTAAAGATGTGGCGTTGCTGAAAGATGTTTTTCTCAAACTGTCTCATGTCATTTATTTATTTATTTTTTTAATCAAGCCTGCATGTAAAGCAGTTATCAAGCCTTAAAATGAATGTGACTGGTTAGAAAACATGGAATTGGCTGGACAGCTGTTTTAAACTGATAAGAGCGAAAACATCAAACTTCGGACCGCCTGCCATGCACAGTTTGGCGCCGTCCCTGTTCCAGTTTGAAATACTTTATTTGGAAGTTCTGATAAAGTGCAACATATAATAAATGTTTCCCGGGTTTGATTCCCAGGCTCGGGGTATTTCTGTGTGAGCTTCGCATGTTCTGCATGTGCTGGTATACGTTTCCTGCAGGTACTCCGGTTACCTCCTGCAGTCCAGAGGCGAACTGGCTCTGGTTGTGTGTGTGTGTGTGTGTGTGTGTGTGTGTGTGTGTGTGTGTGTGTGTGTGTGTGTGTGTGTGTGTGTGTGTGTGTGTGTGTGTGAGTAGGCTATGCAATGGTCTGGCAAGCTGTTTGCTGGGTATTCCACCTTCGCCCAGAGTCGGGTGAGATGGGCGCCAGTCTTCCTGCGACCCTAATAAGGCTTAAGTGGTTCAGAAAATGAATGAATGGTGATATAGTTACAAAAACTACACACTCGACTGTGAGGAGCATTTATTTGTTCTGATTTGCAAACCAGCAAAGTAAAAAAAAAAAAAGTGTAGCGATGGAGGACTGAGCTGCACCTTCCCTTAATCCACATTAACTGGCTGAAGTGCTCTTGAGCATGGTACCTACCCACAACTGCTCTCCAGGTGCCCCATGTGTGCCCATTCTGGATGGTTAAATGTGGAAGAAATAATTTCCTTTACAGTATTAATACATGCTGCCGGTGGCGTAGTGGTTAGGGTGCTGTGCTCATGATCGGGAGGTTGTGAGTTCGAATCCCAGTTAGAGTCCCACTGTGCTAAGATCCCTGGGCAAGGTCTCAACCACAAGTGTGCCTCTGTTCACCCAGCAGTATAAATGGGGACCAGTAAAAATATACTGGGAGGGTAACCTGCGATGGACTAGCGTCCAATCCAGGACGAGTTGTACTCCGGGTCACCTCTCGCGATTGAAACCGGAGATAAGCACCGGCCTGATGAGCCACAATGGCTCGGGTGTAAAAACCCAACAGACTTTACCTTTACCTTTTTCGGGATAAATACAGTACTGTATATCAAATTTTAAAAAAGAATAATGCAATACTTCTTTCATAATCAAACTTTAAACCTTCGAAGAGAAAGATTAATGGTGGTATTGACTTCAGTGACTTGATTACATCATCCCACCAGGAGCCCGGGGCAACTACAGCAGACTTAAATTTCGTTCTCTGTCATTGTTTTTTTTTTTTTCCCTGCGATTTCCCTGTTTTCCGATTCCGTGTGGCTGATATGTGGTTTTATTCTTGTCAGGCTTCCTCAGTGATTTCAGTCCAATACTTGTTTTTTGCTTTTTTTTTTTTTTTTTTTTTTTTTTGAAAGCCTGTTTTTCGTTTTTTTCATAATAATGCATGAAATGTCTTTCTGTGAAAATGCTGCACCCCCCCTCAACTCCATCTTCATCTTCAAATCTCTGGTCCCCATCGTAATTCTCTCATTCTCTCAGTCATTTGCTGAATCGCTTAATACTATCCCAGCCATGGGGAAGCAGCAGCCTACATCAGCCGCCACTGAGCAAAGGCAACGTACACCCTGAGAAGCTCGCCAGACCATTGCAGGGAAAACACATGCACAGCTTTTGACAGTTTGTATAATTGCAATGTGATAGGGGTGGTATTAAGAAGTGGATTAAGTCCAACTAAAGGTCCAGGTACCAAATTCATGGGCCGCCACTGATATGTTGTTCTATAATTCCAGTTCATAAAGTATTATAACTCTCTTCATTTTTTCTGCCAGCATGTCTGATTGTGTGGGGGGGGGGGGGAACCTTTACGGCAAAATAATCATTTCTGTCCATATCTGTCAATCTCAGAATCAAATCCAAATTCACTTCAATCCGCACCATACGACACGTAATCGCTGACTTACGACCTGCACGTCTTATGAACGTTCAACTCCTCACCAACATCCTTTGTAAAAGGACTAGGCCTGTAACTAACGATCATTTTAATAATCAATGATTTGGTCAATTATTTTTTTCAATGAATCGGAAAGAGCGGGAAAAAAATGTAATTTCCATTTCTATATTCAAAAATAGACTATTTGTTTTCAAATTGTTGTCCAGAGGTGAGTAACTGAGTGCATATCCACTCATTTGTTAAATCTGTGATAGGTAGTTCATCATAGTTCAACATATTCATATAAATAATCTACTAATATATATATATAATGTATATGTTTGTATATATACTATACTGTGTACTGTGTATACTGTGTACATACGAGTATATATATATATATATATATATATATATATATATATATATATATATATATATATATATATATATATATATATATATATATATATATATATATATGTATATACATACATACATATACATACATACATATATATATATATATATATATATATATATATATATATATATATATATATATATATATATATATATATATATATATATACATACATACATATATTGCAAAATTATCATATTTCATCTGACCAATAAAAAAAGTGTTTTTAATAAAAAAGGCAACCTTCAAATAATTATGTTCAGTTATGCACTGAATAGTTGGTCGGGAATCCTTTTGCAGAAATGACTGCTTCAATTTTTTCAAATAAGGTTTTTTTGTTTTTTCTTTACATTTTTTTGCCAAAATGATCAATATTAAAACAATAAAAGGCTTGGACTACTTCAGTTGGTGTGTAATGAATCTAAAATATATGAAAGTCTAATGTTTATCAGTATATTACAGGAAATAATGAAGTTTATCACAATATGCTAATTTTTTGAGAAGGACCTGTGTGTGTGTGTGTATATATATATATATATATATATATATATATATATATATATATATATATATATATATATATATATATATATATATATATATATATAGGGATCCCTCAGTTTTCATGGTTAATTGGGACCAAGACCCCCCTCCCCTCCCCTCACCCGCACGCGTGACAGCTGATTTCTACAAAGTAGGATCAACCCCCCTGACTGACGTATACGTGCATGTATATGTGTTGTATATGTGTATATAATATCATAAATACATATTCAACACTATAAATGCTTATAATATCTATTAAACATTCAAAAATAATGCATAAATTGTAAATAAAATATAACTACACACACATACAGATACATTTTTATGTGAGGTGCTCATCGGAGTGTGTGCACGTGCATCTGCGTGTGCATGCACCTTACCACCGGGCCACCACCTCCCTGATGGAAATGATTGAGGAGTCTGATTCCCATTATAGCTATGAGTATGCAGTGTGTTAACTTTTTGTTTCATTTTTATCTTCTTCCACCAAAATAAGAACCAGTTTCTACGATCCCTCATTGAGAAGAGCCAGCTGACTTGGCTCAGGCATCTGATCAGAAGGCCTCCTTATCTGGAGTGGTGCTTCAGGCCTGTCCAACCAGAAGGAGACTCCGGGGGTTGAGACAGAACAACCCGGAAGAACTGGAAGAAGTGGTTAGGGAGAGGGGCGTCTGGACCACAGTTCTTGGGGCTATTGCCGCCATGACATGACCCCAGAAAATGCTGATGATGACGATGATAACGATGATGATGATGATGATGATGATGATGATGATGATGATGATAAGCATGTACAATAAGGCCAGCACACAATGCAAAGAAACATTTACTGGCATGACAGCCCACTGGGTGCCCTCAGTAAATTGGGAAAAGTCAATTGTCATAAAAGTACAAACAGACATACTGCTAGAAAGTCAGAAAGCAGGTCCTGGGTTTGATTCCCGGGCTCGGCGATGGTGTTTCTGTGTGGAGTCTGCATGTCGTTCCCATGCCTGTGTGGGTTTCCTCCAGTTAGCTGGTCCTAATTGCCGCAAGATGTGTGTGTGTGTGTGTGTGTGTGTGTGTGTGTGTGTGTGTGTGTGTGTGTGGGTGTGTTGGCCCTGTGATGGTCTGGTGAACTGTACAGGATGTACCCTGCCTTCACCCAGTGTTGGCTAAGATAGGCAATGGCCTTCCCACATCCTAAAAAAGTATCTGGCGGTTCGGAATAAGATCGTGTGAGTTTACTGAGAGCAAGCTGTGATTCCTGCTACAGTGAGAAAATGCAAAGGGTCAGCTGTGTGCGCCGATATGCGATTTAAAAAAAAAAAAAATCCTGAAAGATTCCACATGGCTGGCATTAGGCATCACTGTGGCCTGAAACCCAAAAGAACTGCACCTCCATGAAACTGCTTCACATTATCCCCGCCCTCCTTTCGTTCCTTACTCGGTCAGACCAGGAAATAATGTGCCGAAAATGTAAGAAGGAATGTCAATCATGATGTCATCTGACAAATTACAGTTTGGCATCACACACGTGTGTATCCATCCAAATGCCCTTTATAATAAATAACTGACTCGCCTTTTGGTTCCAAGAGCCGTGACTAACACAGCGCCTCGCCATTCCTCTCTCATCTCGCTTCAGTTATTGATTTCAGCCGAGTGTAAATTAGAATTCGGCTTTAATGGGCTTCTTGTAAGTTCGCTCTGAGTTTGGTAAGACATGGTACATTAATTGCATGTAATGGAAATGATTCATGGGAAATTTGTAATCAGCAGTCTAAAGAATGCACATCTTAATTTAATTAAGTCTTTGAAGGAATCTGCAAGGCAAGCTGTTTGTGTATTCAATGGATCGTTCTAAAACAAAGGCAACACTTAAAAAAAGTTTATAAAAAATGTTGGGGGGGGTGCGCTGGGATGAGGGAGATGTTCTGTGCCCGCAGACTGTTTTTCGCACCCTTCATCCTATTGCTTTATATCTTGACACTCTGGTGTTGTGGTCTTGCTGAGCCAGCCAGTCTAGGTCCATTCTTGTCAAGTACCTGAACTGCTGTGGTAGCTTGACTTACAAAATTAATCCGTTCCGAGGGCAAGCTCGTAAGTCAAAATGTTCATGAGATAAAACAAAAATTCCCATAGAAAACCAATTAATCCGTTCCACCGCC
>CM045750.1:23319418-23424418 GCA_024760905.1 Plotosus lineatus | reverse complement strand
ATTCAACCGCATTATCTACAGAATACCCAAAACAGTCAGGGGCAGACAGAGGGATTTAAATTTACACTTCTTATAGTGTGTGTAGCCATCATTTGCATTCTGAAGTGCTCTGTATCTTCATCATACGCGTACCGGGCCTGTCAAGCGTTATCTCGTTAATCCGTAAGAGCTGGGCCGAGTTCACGGATATTCTGAGGGGCGGGAACACACTGCTGTACCTGTAAATCCTTAACATCCCAGTAATGCTCAGTGGGTGGTACAGAAGGGGCGAATTACTAAAACAATGAACACTTACAACTGGAAAAATTTGGCGAATTGATATCCCAGCATGCAACAAGTCATATAATAATAGCCTCTCTTAGCTTGGGCCATGTGTAGCGTTGTGACATGTGACAGTTCCGAAGAATATCGGGAGGCCATTTACTGCCTCCAATATTAAGTAAATATGTGTATGTAGCGATGATGATGATGCTCAAACACAGCTGTCTGTTAAGTGGAATATCTTGTACGAGATTATACCCGCGAGAAAGCAGATGCTCCTTTGTTCATTTCCACAATCAGGCCGTGGATGAAATTATAATGAGACTCGACAAAAATTCTTGCTTGGTTAACTGATTAAAGCAAATCTATTTTATACCCCCCACCCACCCACCCAGTGCAGCTACCCAGGTTATCAAGGGCCGGTCATGTCTCTGTCATGTCGATGTCTTGGGAGGTTTGTGTAAAAGAACCCGTTGCTGATGTTCATCAAGAAGATCTGCGTAGTCATCGGCGTGTTTCTGTCCTGGCAAGCTTGTCCAGCCAGAGCTGGAGCCGGTGGTGTCGTGGTTAGAGTGTTGGGCTCATGATCTGGAGGTTCTGAGTTCAAATCCCACTGAGACCCTCACTGTGCTAAGACCCCTGGGCAAGGTCTCAACCACAAGTGTGCCTCTGTTCACCCAGCAGTATAAATGGATACCAGTGAAAATATACTGGGAAGGTAACCTGCGATGGACTAGCGTCCCATCCCGGAGGAGTTCAACTCCTGGTCGCTTCACGCTACGGAAACCGGGGATAAGCACCGGCCTGATGAGCCGCTAGGCTCGGGTGTAAAAACCTAAACAGTTAAACAGTTAATCAATCAATCAAAAAAGCTTGTCCAGGGTGTACTCCGCCCCCGCCCAGAGTCGGCTGAGATGACGGTTAAGATTAAATGAATGGATAAATGAAAGTTCTGTCCTTATGTAGGCGTACACATGTGTCAGTGTGTTGGAAGCGTCTTGAGTCTGCCTCTGATGTGAGGCAGCTGTGCCTATTGGAGGCTAAAGGTAAGGCAAGTACCCAAGTGGGTTATCCGGCTGGGTCTTATCTCTGGTTTCTTTCGTGTGAAGTGGATGGGACACTAGTCCATCATAGGTACTGTTACTGGTACCCATTTATACTGCTGAGTGGATGGAGGTATGGCTGTGGTGCGGAGCCTTTCCGGGGGTCTTACAGGGATTCGAACTCACAATTTCTACACTCATGATTCCAGCACCCTCACCACCGGTCCTACAGAGAAGGGTAAACCAAGCGCAAACGTTTGGACTGCGGCTCCTGTTCTTCATTATTCTTCACTGTCTGGTTCTGAGGCAAACGTGAACGATCAGTTCGTCTACAGGCAAAAGCTTGATTTTTAGAAAATATGGTAGGAAAAACAAACGTGTGTCCACCCCTGAGCAAATCTCTTGACCTTTAATTGTTTGGTTGTATAAATTAGATGAATGTATGTTGTTCTGGACATGGGGCGTCTGAGGAAGACAGAACCTTTGGCTAAACTAGTAAACTAAATCATCTCGAAAGAAAGCGTCCTATCATCCATCCATTATCACACAGAACCCGACTGGCACTACACATCCCAGCATCCTTTGCACAGTTCCCAACCAATTGATTCCTAGCACTTATTAAATGGCCACACACCTGTTTCCCATCATCCTTAATCACCTGACGTATTTAAAGAACTCTTCTGATGACTCACATCATGAAGTATTGTTGATGTAGGCGTTCCCACTGCATGCCCCATCAGTTTCTCTATCAATAATGTTTTGCTCGTTCTTTAAAAATAAATCTGATTTCTTGCCTTATCCCTACCTGTTTATTCATTTTTGTTTTTGGAGATATCTCTGTAAGAATTCCCGTCTGAGTATTGGCTTGTGACTTTTTTTGGAACACCATCCCTCTCATTTCTCTGCTTCACTCCATCATGATGGATGGACAGCATCAACCACACATCTGAACACAGGTAAACAAATTCTCGCTCTCTCATTCATTCATATATAGGGCAGTGGTGGGAAGGTGCTGGATCACTGATCACAAGGGTGCGTCCTAATTACGGAGCCAGGCCCATCTCGGCTGACTCGAGGTGTGGACAGAGTACATCCTGGAGAGCTCACCAGGCCACCGCAGGGCAGAAACATGCTAGTGGTGATGCTGCTACTCTTGTTGAAGGTCAGCAGTGGTTCTTTTACATGAACCTCACAACATAGATGGTGAGAGACACAGCCGACCTTTGATAACCTACTTAACTGCACTGGGGGGGGGGGACCGTGACAACCTGTTGAGAGTGGGGCTTGAACCCACAACCTTGGGATCAGTGATCAGCCTTTACCACCAGGACACCATTGTCCATAATTTAATATTGTTTCCTGAAACAGTGGCACCGTGATTTATGGTTGTTAGATGTCGTCACAAGCGTCCTAGTGCTGTGCTGGTGATGTCATGGGACATGGGACATGCTGGTTTTTGCAACAAAGCCAGGAACATACCAGGCGTGTTTTTTTTAAACTAGATATTTAGCTTGAGGCAGCACACAATAATACATCTATTTCACAGCAAGGTGGTCCTAGGTTCACGACCCTTGGTTTGAGGTTTTTTTTGCCGTTTCTATGTGGACTTTGCAGGTTCTCCCTGTGCTTGCATGGGTTTTCTCCAGGTCGTCCCGTTTCCTCACGCAAGACCTCCTATACAATCTGACCGTTCCAAATTACCCATGAGTGCAAGTATAAATGGTGTGCCCTGTCTTCACCCAAAGATGGCTAAGATAGCCTTCAGCCTTCCTGTGTCCCTTGTGGAGCCAACCTATGCTGTCATATCTCTATCTAGGGGCAATTCAGAATGGAAACATTGCTAAATTTGCATGCCTTTGAAGTTTGCTAGGAAACTGAAGTACCTCGAGAAAACCCACACAAACACCATAAGAACATGTAAACTTTACACCTAAACACTCACACCGAGCCCTGAACTTCTCGTAAGACAGACATGAACACAATACTCCGGTCCCACCCAATTTATTAACGAGTCTGATAAAATATTACAAAGCTATTGTCAGATGAAAGATGAATCGAAATTAACTTCTGACTCAAAAGTTCTGCGTCACAGCAGGTGCACGATCTGCTTCAGTATTTCATATGAAGTAATAAATAATTGGCCCTGCGATGACCTGACAAGCTGTCCAGGGTGTACCCTACCCTGCGATGGGCATCAGCCTCCCTGCTACCCTAATTAGGATTAAGTGGTTCAGAAAATGAATGAAGTAATAAATCATGGACTCAATCTTGGTGAGATAAAGATCTCAGCTGGGGGACCACGCCATCTGATGGAGATGTATGTCTGTAGCTCTCGATGCTGTCTGTCGGTGTGGAAGTGAGCATGCACTGCTTTCCAGATTTGATTGATTGATATCTCCTTGAGAGAGTCAGACCAGGAAAATGACTGATGGGACCGAGTCGTGCTCACCAGTGCCCCTTACAGGAAGCACTTGCAGTACGTAGTTTATTAATATAATATTATGGAGAAAAGCTTGGCGTAGATGATCGACCTGACCATTGGGTTACGGTCTCTGAGTTTCTGGATGAATTTGGTGTGTACATTGATATATTTTCATTTCCTAATTTTTGCTTCTCATATACAGTATGTGTGTGGGGCCAGTGGCGTAGTGGTTAGGGTGCTGCGCTCATGATCAGGAGGTTGTGAGTTCGAATCCCACTGAGACCCTCACTGTGCGAAGACCCCTGGGCAAGGTCTCAACCACAAGGTTGCCTCTGTTCACCCAGCAGTATAAATGGGTACCAGTAAAATATACTGGGAAGGGAACCTGTGATGGACTAGCGTCCCATCCCGGGGCTAGTTGAACTCCTGGTCGCTTCACGCTATGGAAACCGGCGATAAGCACCAGCCTGATGAGCCACAAGGCTAAGCCACTAGGCTCGGGTGTAAAAACCCAACAGACTTACCATATACAGTATGTGCGTCTCTCGGATCCGAACATGTGGTCGTGAGAAATCTCCAGAATGTTCGAATTCATTAAGAGTTTCCACGCCCATACGCTGCTTCTGGTAATTAACGGGGATCTTAATTTGGGCTCAGGAAGCTTTATTTAAGGTTGTGTGATGGTGTCTTTAATTATCTCACTCACACACTCATTTGCCGAAACCTACAACTATCTTGGCCGTCAAGGGACAAAAGGTGGAGTTACAACCTGAACAGCTTCAAATACCATTGCAGGGCCAACACACTCAGAACCACATCAATACCTACAGTTATATTTATAACTTTTCAACTTTACACTGCATGAAAGGAATGAAATGCAACCTTTGGAGACATGATGCTGTCACTTTGATTTATTTTCCCTCCTTTTTTTTTTTTTTTTTTTTTTTTTTTACACAAATTTACTGCAGCATTAATGACTCTTTATAACACACGGCTGAAACCACTCTGTAATTACCTGCTCATTCTGGTACCTTTTCTCTTTCTATTCATATCGGTGTGAACTCGTGCTCTCTGCAACAGGAGGTTACCTTTGTCACTCGGAAATGGAAAATGTTCCGAAAATGACGCATCCTAAAGTGTTTTTATTTGGTATCTTGTATATTACACTGGGGGCAGCCGGGTCCTAATGCTTAAAGCGGGTTTGGGTTCTGAACGTCGCTGGTTCGGTTACTGTACCAGCAGGAAGAGTGAGCTGCACCGTCCCTTCCTCCACCTTCATACCTGGAGTGTCCTTGAGCAAGGTACCTCACCCCCAACTGTTCTCTGGGTGTCCAGCCAACGTGCATGTGTGTGCTTTGGATGGGTTAAATGCTGAGTCAACGAATTTCCCCTGTGGGATTAATACAGTTTATCCCAAAAAAACTAAAGGAATAGTACAGTCGGATTCATGCAATCACAGGGGACTTGTATTTTGTCGGGGGGGGTACTAAACACTCACAACTTGGAGCACGCCATAACATTAGCAAGAGTGTAAACACACCATGGAGCGCGGTGTACTTACACGTGTGTAGTACGTACTAAATGTCAGCAACGTTGTTGTTTTGTTGTTTTGGGTTTTTTTTTGGGGGGGGGGGGTTCCATTGTGTTTCTGTGTAGTGTATTAAACAGCAAACAAATTTAAAGGGTTTAAAGATGCTTATATGGATCTTGTGTACCTGGTGATGTAAACACATGGAGTTTATCGTTTTTTTTTTGTTTTTTTTCCCCCGATGTAATATCCATTAAAACAATTATTTGTCTCTCGTGTTGTCACTGGATTGAATAGTCCCCTCATTGGGGTTGATATTTAACATAATCCACCTCTTATAATAAATATTTATTATTTTATTAACTTTGTTGAATGCTCGAAAATATTTGTAAAAACAAGCTTGTTTCAGATTTCCCTACCAGCTGGAAACTTTTTTTTTTTTTTTTTTTTTTTTTAATTCTCTTATAATAAAAATTGGAGACAAATTGGGTTGCAACTGTATCAGCTCTTACAATCATCATGCAAACATTTTTCTTATTTACTAACTAACAAAACTTCTTGGGTTGTAGGGAAGTTGGAGCCTATCTCGGCTGACATCTGGTAAAGGCAGGGTGCACCCTGAACAACTCGCCAGACCATCACAGGGCAACACACAACCGTTCACACTTGCAGCCCCACCTAGGGGCAATGTGGATAAGCCAGTTAGCCTCATGTGCATGTCTTTAGCTTGTGAGGTAACACCGGAATCCCCGGAGGAAACCCATACAATTTACAGCAGTCGTCTCCACAAGTCCGAGGAGATTCCTCGCTGAGCCTGGAACTCGAACCCAGCATCTTGTTGCTTCAGGCTAACCACAGTCGCCATGCCGCCTCTGCTAATACCCTAACGGTTCCTTTTTCCGTTACAGTATACTGTTCTCGCTTATTCACTTTCCCGTGCATGTTTTGATCTCTGTTCTTTCTTTTTTTTCTTTTGAAGTTCATGTAATGTAGGACAGGCTACTGGGTGGGTTCCAGGTAACACAGCGAGGTCTAATCTGATTCACCATGACTGATACATCACTCATTTGACTTCGTTTCGGAAGCCAGATGAACCTTGCTTTGATGGCGATAAATTTTTCAATTTCCAGAGAGATTTTCGTTGCCGCGCAACCTATATTCTTCTTCAGTAGTTAATTTATCACAGTGCATGGTTGAGCAGTAGCACGGGGACGAGGCTAATGTTATTCGGTGTTGAAAGGCTGACAGCTAAAGAGTGTACAGTAATAGCATGAGATCTGAAATTGATGTCTCAATTTACCCGGATTTCTTCCCCATGAGTTGTCTGTCCATACAGTAGCTGAAGACGTGCTGGTAAAGGCATCTAAAATCCAAAGAACTGTTGGAATGCGAGAGTTCTGGAATCCGTCTGTGTCGACATTAAAACGTTGAATCCTTTTTCTCTAACTGTGCAGTAGTTAAGATAGGAATACGAGGTAATAGTGTGGGGTGCACGGTGGGGCCGTGGTTCGAACGTCTTCACGGCTGCTTGGGCGTTTCTATGTGGACTCTATGTTCTTGTGCTTGCATGGGTTTCCTTCAGGTACTCAGATTTCCTCCTTCAGTCCAAAAACATGCACAGTAAGTTAAGTTGATTGGCTGTTCCAAATCACCCCAAGGTGCGAGTGTGAATGGTTGTATGTGTGGCTGCCCAGTGATGGCTTGGGAAGCTGTTCTGGGTATACGCCAGCCTCCTGGTGACCCTAATTATGATAAAGTGACTTAGAAAATGGATGATGTTGTGTGGTGCAAGCTGATGTGCCAGAGGCTGATACTTCCTTTTTTTTTTTTTTTTTTTTTTTTTTAAATAAAAGCCTCTCACAATAATATATATAAATGTTTGTGTTCATTCTAGTATGTTAATATTTTAACAAGAGGTCTGCAGATGATCCTGATCAAATTCTGGATCTCGGATTTTTTTAAAGATTCTTTAACATTGTGATATAGATTGGAAGGAACAACAGGGGGGTACTGTTTGGTGGGAGTTTTTTTTCCTTTTTTTTTTTTTTTGCACTTTCCACATGTCGTTCTAGTTTTACTTCTGACTTAGAAACTCACAGATGCGGCTGCTACAGAGAACCTGTGATGCCTTGTTGTTGCACCACAGGTGATGGATTCTCGGGGCTTTTTACTGCAGTACATTTATTCACCTGACATTTTATATAATTATGTAGGATATCTGATAACACTGTTGAGGAAAAAAAATACGATGAAAGGAAAAAGATGTCCAGGCTTTGGTGGGAAGTGCGCTAGTTCTAGAGGACACACTGCACCAATGTGAGGGTTGATGAACGCTGTTTCGATCCGCTGTATTCGAAAAAGTGTTGAAATTGGATAGGGAGTGTTCTCATAGGAGTAACGGTACACAAGTGTGTGTGTGTGTGTGTGTGTGTGTGTAATATAATAATCCTATCATTATTCTCTGTTCTGCACTGTTTGTGTAATAATTAAATTCTTGACTACAGCGTGAGGTTTAGAGCAATAATGCATTTGGTGTTGTGCATTACAGTGTTTAGTACAAATTCAATTGCTTTGGAGGTCATAGTGTGTTCACACAGATTTTCATATCTTCCACCATCCAAAAATTATTACACAATATAATGACTGTTTATCCCCACAAAATTACATGTAAACTTTGTGCGTGGGGGAGGGGGGTATCTTTTGAAGCCCTTATTTGATGGTCACTGTAAATGCATTGTCACAAAATATGCTCCCGTATCGATTTGCTTCCGACTACAAAAGCAGATCTTGGTTTTGTACGTTTGAAATGGTTAAATGCAGAGCAAGTTAATGAATGAAGCTAATCGAAAAATATTAATTTCATGGCTAATTTGTGCAAACTGGGATGGATAGATTAATAAATAAAAGGGGTGGGGCAATGTGAAGAGGATTTCAGTGAGTTCAGTTTTGATTGACAGGTAACTTCATTAAACTGTTAAGATGCCCCTTTTTGTTTCCTGAGGCGTAATCAAGCTAGAATTACTCAGAGATCCCGTTCTTTCACTCGACATGCCTGTGCTCACCGCCGCCTTCCTTCCTCCAGGATAATTATTCAGCGCACTGAATGATGTCAGCATGTCGAACCCATCACCTATAACATCTTTTTTTTTTGTTGTTGGTTTTTTTGGTAGATTAAGCCTGGAAGCGAATCTGCACCATCCTTTTAGGTCGGAATGAATGTGCAGGACGATACTCCCCTCCTGTATCTCTGTAGAATTGGGATGAGTCCAGTAATTATATTATTTTTGTTATACATTACTGATAGTTATTCTTCAAACATGTCGTGAGTTATAAGATTATATACATGCTGCGTAACATTACTTAAACATCTGCTGTCCCGGGTTTGAATCTGCCACCACCATGCCTCGATGGAAGGACAGGAAGTACCTGGATGTGTCATACATTTATTTTCTGCCCCCCTCCCCCCATTTTAATTTTAAATTCATTTATGTATTACATTCTTTTTTTTCTCTTCTATTTTGTATGTCGTGGCAGAAGTTCAGTTCAAAGTCTTCTGGGGGGGAGCAGACGATGAGAGGGGGAGAGCAAGAGCCGGAGGGAAGGGTGGGGGGGGGTGAGGAGAGGGGGGGGGAGTGGGAGGGGCAAGGGCAAGTAAGGTAAAATCTGTTGGGTTTTTACACCCGAGCCCAGTGGCTCATCAGGCCGGTGCTCATCCCCGGTTTCCGTGGCGTGAAGTGACCAGGAGTTCAACTCCTCCTGGAGGGGGCGCTAGTCCATTGTAGGTTACCTTCCCAGTATATTTTTACTGGTACCCATTTTATATTGCTGAGTGAAGAGAGGCACACTTTCTTGGCACAGTGGAGTCTAACTGGGATTTGAACACATGCCCTCCTGATCATGAATGCATCACCCTAACTAACCACTACACCACCGGCCCCAAAGGGGAGGGGCAAGTAGGGGGTAAAAAGTGAGAGCAAGGGGGCAGGTAAGGAGGTATGGAGTGGGAGACAGGAGAGTGAGGAGTGGGGGAGATGGGGAAAGCATGGGAATGGAAGAGGGTGGGGGAGGGTGAGACAGGGCAGATGAAGAGAAAGAGACAGAAGGGTTTCAGAGGGCAGGGCATGGGGGGAGAGAGAGAGAGAGAGAGAGAGAGTGCACAAGAGAGAATGTTCACAATATCCGGAGTCTGAGGTTCAGAAGTGTCTGGTATATACTGCTCAGGAACATAAACACAAAGTGTGTGTGTGTGTGTGTGTGTGTGTGTGTGTGTGTTGGGGGGGGGGGTTGGACACCTTTGGGTTTAGACAGGACGCCATCATCCAGTGACTTTCAGCTTTTGCGCCAACTTCTTACTGCGTAGATTTTATGTAAATTTTATTAATATTACTGTGTAGTATTGTGTGCTGGTCTGTATGTTATTACGTCATGCCGGGTGATGAGGGCACCGTATAGTCTCCTGATGGATGTGACTGAACTGAGACACGGATTTTTATTTTGACTGCAGTTTACGGTGTGTACTCGAACCTCTCTTTCTCTCTCTCTCTCTCTCTCTCTGTGTGCGCGCACGCCTTCAGTGTCGCGGTGCCGTCACTTATTCGTGCGTTTTCGTGTGTCCTCGCCTCTCCTCCGCGCTGCTTACGCGCTCGACGCGCATCCAATTCCTAATATTACCGCCATCCTCATTATCACTTCTAAAGGACTCCGGCTGATCATCGGCACTCAAACAAGACTCTGCATTTGCTCTCTCTCTCTCTCTCTCTCTCTCTCCTCCAGGTCTCATTGTATTTACAGCTGCTGGGATGTACATCTGCGTCCTCAGCGCGCTCTTGTGCAGCGTCTCAGGTGAGATTATTTGGAATTCAATTGTGTTTGACTTACATAATATCAACTACTTATTGTTCTTGATTAAGCTTGCACCTATTATTATTATTATTATTATTATTATTATAACAAAGGTCGAGTGCACTCACATGACCGATATAGCAAAGACACGGTTTAAAATCCCAAGTCGGATATATATGTGCTTTACTCCAGTCATTTTTCTCTTCGAAAGTGCAACAGCTTAAACTTGACTCTCTTGAAAAGAAAGCATACCTTTCCTCCTTCTTTCTCACTTTGATGGAGCCCTCAACACATTTAGTACTTTTAGTATAACCTGACGATATCAAAAGAAAGGTGCATGCTATAAAACCGCATTTCGTTCCTTTATTCGAATTTAAACAGTTTATTTTGTGAACACAGCTGTTGAGTTCCAGTTTGTCTTGCTGCAGTGTGTGGGGGGGGGGGGGTGTCTTACTCCATTATTAATCATAGCTGTAACTTTTTTTTTTTTTTTTTTTTTTTTTTTTTAACCCCCTTCCCTTTCGGCTGTTCCCTTTATCAGGGGTCGCCACAGCAAATCATCTGCCTCCATCTTCATGGAAGTTATATTCATGATTGGCATGTTTGATTTGGCAGAGGTTTTTGTCGGATGCCCTTCCTGATACAACCCTTTAGCGAGGGCGAGAAACACGCTGACGGCTCTGCAGCTCCTCTTTACCAAAGTCAGCAATGGTTCATTTACATGAACCTCTCACCATAGACAGCGAGAGACATGGCCCGCCTTTGATAACCCAGTTAGCTGCTCTTGGGGGGGGCGAGAGAGTGACAACCTTGTGGAGAGTGGGACTCGAACCCCCAACCCTAGGATCAGCCATCCAGCACTTTTTGCCACCACCCTTTTTTTAAACATGCTTTTTGATTATTATTATTATTCTGATCACATTTCATGTACGCCTGAGCATTATCTATGTGGACAGTGCATCTGACATTAATGAAATCAGCAACCCCATTTTAGTTTTATCTGCTTGAAGCAGGCCACTGATTTAACTTGTTCAAATGCAATCGAACCTCAACTTGCGAAAGCCCCAACAAATGAAAAGTCCAGGTTACAAAACGTTTACCTAAAATTTTCGTCTCTGGATATGAAACAAATTCAGGTTACGAAAGTTCCAGCTCAAAATCCAAACAATGCGCGAGTTGCTCTCCCATTGGCTATCTCCGAACATCCCACCCCGCTTGCCTCCCATTGGCTAGGATGGATGATGCAGCTCCCTCCCATTGGCTATTGTGGAGCTGCATCTCCATAATACCCATGATTTTCGTGTAAAAGACAGTTACTGTTTCGTGAGTTTTTCAAGTGTGCTCGTTGCAACTTTATCTTTTGGCTCAGGTTCTCAACCTTGCATAAACATTTGTAAGATTATAACTCTGCTAAGAAGACATGGTCAACACACGTGCGTGCATGCGCACATACGCACACATGCGTGTAATTCCCGGTGCAAGTGAAAAGTGGGCTCATGGCATGCGGTTGAATGATATCGCAAAGGAATATGGCCAAACCCATTTACCATCGGTACGATATTGAAGTAGAAGGAGCTCTTAAAAGGTATACTTTTATAATTTTTAAAGGGTTTAGGGGGTAGTATTGGGGGCCTTGGAACCAATCACACATTTTGCATGTAAAATGCTACTCAACTTATGAAAAATTGAGGTTACGAAACCACTTCCTGAACGGATTAATTTTGTAAATTTAGGTACCACTGTATTATAAGGTACTCACCGCATTAGTTTTGACTTGAATAACATATTGGATGCTGGAACATATTCTCAATTTCTGCAGTAATTATCAGAGCAAAGTGTTTCCACTATTTGCTTGGAGGAATGTGTATAAATAATGAATATTAACTTATTCATTGAATATCTGTACAAACCAATCGCATCCTGGCATCTTTGGTACAGACCCAGTAGAAGTCTAAATCTGTGCAAAAAGGCCAAGGGCTGAGATTACTGTTGGCAGACCAAGCAAATGAGGTTAATAATTAATGTATTGACTTCATGGGACGCCATATCAGAACAAGATGTTGTTGGCAATGTCTGTGAAAGTGTAACTTTCAGCACGTTTCCCCTTCCTGTGCAGAGGAACTTGATGGTGAGTAGTGAGTTTCCTGTAGGTTGACATGGTGAAGCAGTAGTAAGCATGTCCACCTCGGGTCAAGGAGGTCCTGTGTTCAAGTCCATTTCTTGGGTATTTCTGTGCAAAATTTACATGTTCTCACCATGATTACATGGGTTGCCTACCAGAGCCCAAAAACGTCCTCATTGTGCTGATTGGCTATTCCACATTAGCCGTAGGTGCGAGTGCTTATAGCTGTATATGGTGGCCCTGCAATGGTGTATCGAGCTGTTCAGGGTGTACCACTCCTTAGCCCATTGTTGGCGGCAATAGATTCCAGCCGCTCAGCAACCCTACTAGGTTTAGGCAAATGAGTGAGTGTGTCAGATTTCTCAAGAAAATTTTGATTTTCTGGAACCTGTTAAAGATCATAAGACATTGTTTCGATAGCTAATCTGCTGGTCGGCTGTAACCCACTACTGATGTGATTTGTTGTCCATGCATCAGCCAATCAGATTGTGCATCGTGTTATCATACCAAGTACTTACCGAAAAAGTTTATCTGAGATTTTCTGGTGGCACGGAAGTGGAGAGGGATCATGGGGTGACGTGAGTTGGTTTAACATGGGTTTTTGATCTTGCCCACAAAGGACTCCTGTGGTTTCAGATCTTCTTTCCTACTCAGCAGCAGCTCCACTTAAATGCACTTGTTTAATCTGTTCACCTTCATCTCCAATCAGTTACGAAGTCGGTCTCCAATTTGGCTGTAATGAGTCTGTGGCTACACAGTTGCTCTGCACGTAAGATTAAAGGTTCCTGGTTGAATAGACTGAAGAATGAGTTTCTACCCAAATGTAATTATTTTAAACAAAATCCCTTAAGATGCAGAAGGTCCACAAGAGTTGTCAACATTCTATATTTGGTAAGCTAGATCACTTTTTGGAAGGCCTGTGACTTCTGCAATTTTGTTTCCTCTTACAAAATAAAATGCATTAATACTGTACTTTGAACTAGTGAACTTTGAAGATTTAAAAAAATTTCAGTGTGAAAGGAATGAAAGTGACAACAGTACATAGAGGGAAATATGAGAAGGGCCACAAGTCTTTTCATGGTGGTTTGAAACCACTTTTTTTTTTTTTTTTTTTTTTTTTTTTTTTGGGGGGGTAAATTTTATCTAAGATTTGATAATCATGTTTACACGGCGGTGGCATAGTGGTTAGCATGTTTGCCTCACGGCAAGAAGGTCCTGGGTTTTATTCCCAGCATGGGCGTTTTTGTATGGAATTTGCATGTCTCCCCATGCTTGCGTGGGGTTTCCCCAGGGTACTCAAGTTGCTTCCCACAGTCCAAAAACATGCACAGTAGGTTTATTGGCTGTCTAAGTACTGCTAAAAAGGAAGCTTTCAGCCTTTGCTTGAAGACACTCAATGACTCAGCTCTCTGGGCATCCAGAGGAAGTTCAGTCCACCACTTTGGAGCCAGAACAGAGTATCAATACCCCCCCCCGTTCCTTCGTAGAGGGAGAAACTAGTCTAGCAGTGCGAGTGGATCTGAGAGAACATGGTGCATTGCAGGGTGTGAAAAGTGATTTGAGGTGCATGTCCATTTTTGGCTTTACAGGAAAGAATTAGTGCTTTAAATCTAATGTGAGCAGCTACAAGAAGCCAGTGGAGAGATCATGACAGTGGTGTCTAAAATTTTTGGAAGGTTGAAAACAAAAAGTGCTCTGGATCAGTTGCAGAGGTCGAGTAGTGCTTAAAGGTAGACCTACCAGGTATGAGTTCCCAATTCTCTAGTCTTGAGATGACAAGGAAATCAACAAGTGGTAAGAAATGGACAAATACTACTTCAGATGTTAAGAAGAAATCGACTTGATCGAGAAAGATTACAAGATGCATGAAGGGAAGGATAAGCAATTGTCCATGATTACTCCACTCCAAGGCTTTGTGCGGTGCCTGAAGGAGAGATGTTTGTCCAAGGAGATTGCAAGCTGTTTCCTCCCACAGTCCAAAACTTGCACGGTCGATTAATTGGCTGTTCCAAATTGCCCATAGGTGTGAGCATGAAAGGTTGAGTGTTGGCCTTGTGATGGCCTGGCAAGTTGTCCAGGGTGTACCTTGCCCATAGTTGGCTGAGATGGGTGCCAGCCTCCCTATGACCCTAATTAGTATTAAGTGGTTCAGAAAATGAATGAATGATGTGTGGTCTTGACAAAGTGTCATGGTGGTGTAGTTGCTAGAACATCCACCTCACAACAAAAATGTCCTAGATTCGAGTCCCGGGCTCCGCAAGGGCGTTTCTGTGTGAAGTGTGCATGTTCTTCCTGTGCTCAAGGGGTGTTTCCTCTGGGTATTCCAGTTTCCTTCTGGAGTCCAAAGACATGCATATTAGGCTAACTGGCTGTTCCAAATCGCATTAAAATAACATCTACTGTAGATCTTTGGGGGTGGCATGGCGATGTAGTGGTAACATGTCAACCTCACAGCAAGGTCATGGGTTTGAGTCCCGGGCTCGGCAAGGGTATGGTGTTCTCATGGGTTTCCTTTTGGGTTTTCTGGTCTCCTCCCACAGCTTAAAAACATGCATGATAGGCTAATTGGCTGGTTTAAATTGCCCCTTGGTGTGACTGGTTGTTTGTGTGGGCACTGCGATGGTATGGTGAGCTGTTCAGGGTGTACCCTGCCTTGACCCAGTGTTGGCTAAGAGAGGAAGGAGTGAGTGATATCGGAAGTGAATATTAAAGCTAGTATGTGTAAAACATTTTTTAATGATATCCTGTAACACACAAATTATTGCACCTCCTCAGTAATTCCGTCAGAAAAGCCTTAAACTCTGCACGTCTACGTATTTGCCCTGTTGTGGTGTGTGATAAATCACAGTGCTGTCGCATTCACAAATAACAACTGCATGAAAAAAAAATCGCTTCCTTTATCTGTTTTCAATGTTCTGCTCCACAGAAACAATTTTTCAAGCTGACAGGGTATGTTGCGTTTGCAGCCGTCATCCTCCCTCCAGACTTCTGCGAGTTTTGAATTTTAACACTAAACCTGAATACGACTCGCGGTAAATACGGTACTGTATAGATAGGATTTGGGAACGGTGGTGTCGTGGTTAGGCTGCTGGGCTCAGCAAGGGCATTTATATTTGTTTTGCATGTTCTTCTTGGGCTTGCGTGGGTTTCCTCCGGGGACTCTGAATTCTTCAGACAGACCAAAAGCAGATACAGTAGGCTAATTGGCTGTTCCATATTGCCCCTAGGTGCGCCTGTGAATGGTTGTGCATTTTTGCCCTGCCATGGCCTGGAAAGATGTATCCCACCTTTACCAGCCTCCCCACGACCCTAAATACTGAATAAATGGTGATATGAGTGTGGATTGACCCTGCAATGAATTGGTAAATTTTTCAGGGTGTACCATGTGTTTGACCCGTTTTGGTTAAGACAGGCTCCATCTTAACTCTGACAGTTAAGCTGTTTACTCTGGCAGAGTAGGCATTTTGGCAGATAAATGAATGAAATAAAATTTAAAGTGATTGGATGAAGCCCTGCACTGAAAGAACAGCTGGCTTCTGATGTGCGTGTTTGATGTGAATAAAATAAATCTGTTTATTCTCATGTTGCTATGGAAATGCTACACACTAATTAAAATCCCACAGAACTAAAAGTGTTTGTGTGGAGTTTGGATGTCTTCAGTGTCTGGAATATCAGAACGGACCAAATAATGAATTGTCGTTCCTCTCCAAAGACGATGAAATCTCACAGAATTCTTTGATATTCAACTGCAAAAGACATATTTGCATCTTTACTGAAAGAAGGTCATGGGTTCGCTTCCCAGCTCGGGCGTGTCTGTGTGGGGTTTGCATGTTCTCCCTGTACTTGTGTAGGTTTCCTCCTACAGTCCAAAAACATGCACAGTTGGTAAATTGGCTGCTCCAAATCACCCTTAAGTGTGAATGGTTGTGCGTGATGGTCCTGCGGTGGCCTGGCAGGAGTTGGTGGAGATGGGTGCTAGCCTCCCCGTTACCCTATTTAGAATTAGGCGATTCAGAAAATGAATGAATGTATTCATCCTGTAAGGGCAATTATTTCCTCTGCATTTAACCCATTCAAAGTGAGCGCACGCACACGCTAGGAGCAATGCCCCCCCCCCCCCCTCCCCACACACATGCACGCGCCAGGAGCAATGGGCTGCACCACACACACACACACACACACACATTAGGGGTGCCCAGAGAGCAGTTCTGGGAGAGGTACCTTGCTCAATGCTCAAGGGCACTTCAGCCATGAATGTTGAGGAAGGGAAAGTGCAACTCGGTCCCCCACTGCCACACATTTTTTCCTGCTGGTTCAGGAATGGAACCAGAGCCACTTTCATTAGCCGCTTCCATTAGGCTACAGTTGCCCCCTTGTGGACAATTATTCATTCATTTTCTGAAACACTTATTCCTAATTTGGGTTGCGGAGAGGCTGGTGCCCATCTCATCCGACTCTGGGTGAAGGCAGAGTACACCCCGGACGGCTCACCAGGCCATCGTAGGGCAGAAACACGCTAAAGACTTTGTAGCTCTGATTCTCCAAAGTCAGCAATGATTCTTTTACATGAACCGCCACCATAGACAGTGAGAGACATTGCCGGCCTTTGATAACCCAGTTAGTGCACTGGGGGGGACAGTGGGGCCTGAACTCCTAACTGTAGGATCAGTGATCCAGCACCATTACCCCTGTGAAAAATTAATCATAATTAATTTATTTATTCATAATTTTTATACATAAAGCACCGCATTTAAATCCAACGGCATGATATCGTTCTGTCTAAAATATCGTGACATTTTTGGATTATTATTTATTTTATAATTATTTAGACTTGGTGTGAGCTCTCCAAGGATTGACTCGAAAGCAGAGAAAGTGTAAAGATATTCAGAAAGCGGCGTTTAGATCTGAAGTCGTTTCTTCATGGACCGGACCCTGTCTCAGCTGACCTACGATGCGGCTCACCAGACCATTGCCAGGCCAACACACACACAACAATTCCAGCGCGCACACTCCCTGAGGGTCCATCTCGAACGGCCAATTATCCTGAAATGCATGTCTTTGGACTGTTGGAGGAAACTGGAGTATCCAGAAGATATTCTGGGGGATATTTATCTTGTTGTATCAGCATATCAACCATTCCTCCATCCGCCCCCAGACACTGACCGCTGATGGGTCTCAGGCTGGACAGCATCTATTGTGTTTTCTTGGACCAGGTTCTTTAACTCGAGTGTGTGCATGATGAGTGATGTGGAATTGAACAGAGCAGGTGGACCCCAAACAACCTCAGGAGAAGATACCACTATGACGTGGAAATCGAAGGGCTCCAGGTTCATCCCCGAGATAAACCCGGGACCTTCTTACATACCGCCAGCGCCCTCTTGCTGCCACTATTTGTCTTCCTCCTCTGTATTATTATTATTTTTTGTCCTGACCCTTTCTACCCTCCACTCAATTTATTCATCAGTTGTCTTTTACCACATTTCTCTTGTCTCTCTCGATCTGTTTCTCTATCCATTTCTATGTTTGTCTTTCTGTCTCTTTCCACCCTCTTTCTTCTCTCTCTCTGTATCTCATTCTTCTTTCTCCCCACTCTTTCTGTGTATCTCATTCTTCTGTCTCATTCTCCTTCTGTCTCTCATTCTTGTCTCTGTCTCTCTCTCTCTCTCTGCAGTCGCTCTGACGGTGTTGAATGTGACAGAAGACCATGATCCGTGTCCTCTCGGTTATTTTCCCTGTGGGAATCTGAGCTCCTGCCTCCCACAGCTGCTGCACTGTAACGGAGTTGACGACTGTGGAAACCAGGCAGATGAGGATAACTGTGGTGAGTTTCCAGCTTTTCTTCACCTGCTCCTCTTCTGATCAAGTTGAGTTTTGCCTTTCGATTACTCCTGTTGGATCCCCTGCTGCAGGTCCCGCCCCCTCCCAGTGCCTCTTACTGAAGTGTAACTCGACCTGGATCCTGTGCCTTTCTCAGTTTAAAGTTCCTCCACTCTCGATATCCCTTTATTTCTCACCGAGCTTTCACGACTCAATCTGTTACTTGCATCGTCATCCAGTTTTGTGATCCAGATTTTCGATGTTTTGTCACAAATTAAAATGACAAAAAAAAAAAAAAGACTCACAACCCAGAACTGTTATTCAGATGAAATATACTGACTGACACTGGCTTATTATAAAAGCTTTATCGTCCATCGGGTTTGGTTTCGGCAGAGTCGAACTCCACAGATGCCTTTCTGGGTTTCCCACTCACTCATTTGCCAGGCTGGAGTGTGCCCCAGCTGACTCTGGGTGAAGGTGGGGTACACCCTGAACAGCTCTCCAGGGATGCTAATCCAGATTACACATGTTTGTTCCAGGTTTTTGAGTATAAATGTTGGCGATGCCTTTCCCTCTTATCATGAAAATTCTCTGCATTTCAATTGAAGTACCTCTCTTGAAGCCAGTGCTTCTCAAATAGTGAGGTCGTGCCCCATGATATCGCCCCACCCCACCCCACCGCACCCCCGGGAAAATGCTTTTCGCTTTTCTGGAATAGAGTCTGAGAATTAAGTGTAATTGCACCTCCACTCCAGTAGTTGGCAGTTGCGCTATGGTGTAGCGGTTTTTCGCACGAGCAAACGATATGAAGTGCAGTAACAGCACAGACACAATTCTAACAGGAACGAAGAGAAAGGTGGAGAGAGGAGGCGATATTAAGACATAAATAAGTTAAATGAATTTAAATAAATCGAGTTTAAAAAATGTATTTTTTTTATCTCAGGCACACTGGTGCACTTTAAATCTTTTCTGTTGCAGATTTAAAACAATGTTAATGAAGTTTTTTTCTTTATTGTAAGTTGAACTATATTTCTTTTTTGTTTTTAATGTTAATAAAGATACAATGTTATGTAGATGTGTACTAATAACAATTTTATTGACAAATAATGCTATTTATAGTCGCTGGCAAGGCGAGGTGGGGGTGTGAAATGTTTTATTCTTCCTAGAGGGGGCGCCACAGAAAATAATTGAGATGCACTGTTTAAGCCAAAAAAATTGCAATAGAAAATGCAGGCTGAAGAATCAGAATTTTTTTTTTCCTCTGCATTCTCACCCTGGAGCATGATGTGCACGATCTCCGAGTCAGAAAGACATGTGGAGCACCACAATTTATGGAGCTCGGAGGCCGATTGGGTTATAAAAACGGAGGCAGGGGGTGTGTAATGTGAGATGAAACGTGAAGGAATCATGTTTCTAAGTTCATCAATATCCCCGACGATGGCACATCAAGGTCTGCTGTGCTCTACTGCGCGGTTCGATGAGTTCATGTTCGAGTACAATAGGCATCAAGTCATAAATAAATTGTACAATCATCACAAATGTAAAGCTCCCGCAAGGTCCTCACGATCTGATCCCATGACCCGCCTAGCAGACATCGTGCCTGAGTGTAGTCCGAGGATAACAGGAGCCTGGTATTGCATGAAAAGCCCTTGTTGTTGTTGTTCTCTCAGCAAGGTCCTGGGTTTGAGTCACAGGAGCTGGTGTTTTTGTGTCGAGTTTGAATGCTCTCCATGTGCTTGCATTGGTTTTCTCTGGGTTCTCCGGTTTCCTCCCAGTGCAGGATCATGCACATTCGGATAATCAGCGGTTTCAGTTCGCTCCCAGGTGTGAATGTGAATGGTTGTAGGTGTGTTCGCCCTGCAGTTGTCTGGCAATCTGTCAAGGGTGTATACCCCGCCTTCGTCCAGTGTTGGCTGAGATAGGGTCCGTTCTCCACACCACTTTAGTAGGATCAAGTCATTTGGAAAATCGTAGATAATAGATAGATAAATATAGGCTAACTTTTCCCACTTTACATGAATTTCTCTTTCCAATGAAATGTGCAGGTTTGGAATTACCTCCTCACTTCACAGACATGTTCTAATCCAACATGAATATTATTAGTACAGTACAGACATGACTTTGGGCTCCCGTGAAGCCTTTAATTAAGCCTCGTTGCACAATTCGAGGAGTTCTGTGTAGAAATATTTTCAATCCATCACTGTTGTATCACACGTTCAGCTTATCCATAGAACCTGATCCGTATCCATAGAGCAGGTGATGGGCTGTTAAATAATAATTACAAGTACATGGATGCTGCTGTTGGTAACGGTGATGTTGTGAGATGGTGATATTTTAATAATGCTGTTTACTGTTGTTGCTTGTTTATCTGCTGTCTGAAATACACTCCGATGACCTGCTGAGTGCTCCACAACCCCTGATTTAAACATTGAGAGAAGAAATAGGGGAGGGTGGGGGGTAAGGGTTAGATGGGGAGGGGAAGAGACTGGGGATGGGGGTGGTGAAGGGGAGGGGGGGAAGGGGTAGATGGGGAGGGGAAGAGACTGGGGGAGGGAGGGGTGAGAGGGAGGATGAGGGCAAGAGACTGGGGAGGGAAGGGAAGAGAGGGGGACTAGGAAGGGGAGGGAAGTGGAGGGAATAGACTGGGGAGGGGCACAGAGTGGTGAGGGAAGGGGGAGAGTGGGGGAAAGAGGAGGGGGAGGTGAGTGGAGGGCTGAGTGGGTGAGAGAGAGATGTAGGTTGTGTGTGAGTGTTTTGACCCTTCAGTGGTCTGATGACTGTTTGGGGTGTATAACTATACACAGTGATGGCAGAAATAGGCTTCATCCACCCTTCGTATAATACTGTATATGTATGTATTGTTTCGTATGATGGTGGAGTGGTGAGCACTTCTGCTACACAGCAAAAAGGAAGAAGGTCCAGTTTTTTTTTTGTTTTGTTTTTTTGTTTATTAATACTATGGAGTAAACCCAGCATCTCGTGTGGATTTTCAGACGGTATTTAATCATTCAAGTTTCAGCTCCACTCGCTTTATTAAATGTGTTCTCATTATAAACCGAGTGGAGAGTTGCAGTAGAACTCCAGGTGATTATTATATCATATCGGATGTATTCACTGTTTCCCCGGAGATGAAGTGACGTATTTCGTGGTGGCGTAGGGACTGTCTGAACTACAAGTGTGCCTCCGTCCACCCCACAGTATAAACAAGATTTACCCTCCGTTGGTTCGATGATCTGTTCAGGGTATAGTCCATCTTTGCTCTGTGTCAGCTGAGATAGGCTCCAGCGTCCCTCTGATCCCAGTGTGAGCAGGTGCTCACATATTCCGAAACCTGCGTTTGTGGTGGAGCATATTATTCGCATGACGCATGATCATGACCTCATCGAATTAATTGTCTAAATTAAATGAATTATTGTGGAATACGGAGTATGACGTGCACGTCTGCGGTGGGACGTGCTATGCTAACGTTATCCTGAATGTGTAATTACAGACAATGGGAATGAATGATGAGTACATGACCTGTGACTGATGGGTTAATAATGAAAAGCTGATGTAAAAATAATTGGAATGAATAAGCGGCGAGGAACCAGCATGCAAGTTCCTTTGCATTGTTCTCGCGATCGCGAGCAGTAATGAGAATGTCAGGCCTCCTCGGTTTAATCAGGTCATGATGATTATAGTGTTCATGTTTCAAAATGCTCTGGCTGTGGCTGCTACTTGACAGCACTGTGGGTCACGTGGTGTCCGTCCAAAATGCATTGACTTCGTAGGAATTACAGTGAAGTGTCGGCGCTGATCTTCAGCGGAGCGCCGGGCGCTAAACGGAAGCATCGTGATGTTCCCTCAGCGTTCCCTAATCACGTATGTAGCTTTCTCCTTGAAGAATGGTGGTGGTGGAATGTTGGTGTTGTGCTTGGCAACAAGAAGGTCCTGCGTTCAACCCTCCGTCTCAGGCGTTTCAGTGTGGCGCTCTGTGAGCATGTTCTATTTAACGTCGTTTTCTTCTCCAGTCCAAATTCATGCACATTGGACTCAATGGGTTTCCTCAGGGTTTCTCCTGAAACCGTTTCTGAATCCCTGTCGAGCATCAGGAGTTCCCTATGTAGGCTCCTCAAAGGATTTATAGTTGGAGTGACCGTACTATAACAATGATGTTTTATGTTAGCGTGTGATGCTATCTTGATAAACACAGTCTCCCTTATTTATTTTTCACTCGTTTTCCGCCCAATGGGGAGGCTGATGCCTATCTCGGGGCCGGGTACACACTGGACGCATATAACCATTGACATTCACTGCATGTGTCAATTTGGAACAGCCAATTGCTCAGGGTTTACACTGTGGCATGATTGCCCCTCATCCGACTGATGAAACTTGAAGGAATCATGTCACCACGTCCATCAAGATGTCGCACGATGGCGCGTGAATGTCTGTTACGCCTCGTTACACTCTATTAATGTTTATTCTGGTCTGCTACGCTCTTCTGGGCTTCTGACATGCACGAGTGGCATCATGATGCATTGCGGTAACCGTGGCAAAGTTTTAGATCGTCGAAAACGAAACCACAATCAGCGCTATCATCTCGACTCCCCCAGGTTCCCTCGAGACCGCCACGATTCGAACCCATGACCCTCCACGCTCACCACAAGTCTCTCAAATCGTGGCGATTGTGGACGTCGTTCCCCAGTTGTAAAACCAAGGTTAGTTTCATGTGTAGGTTTTTCGATTGTCGGACGAAACCGGAGCACCAGGAGGAAACCCAGGTCAGCCGGAGAAGTTCTCAGCACTACGGACACGGTTACATATCGTAGAATATCCCATGTTTTGTCCAAAAAAAAAACCCTCGTGATAATTTGTGCAGCCTGCAGCAGAACTATTACACCCAACAAACTCATTATTGATTCTTTTCTTTTCATAGTGGTGAGAACTCGAATGTTTTCTGGTTGATATTGACTGCCGTATTGACCGGTGCACTGTGCTGGCGGTAAACAGAAGATATCTCCATTAAGCGAATATTTTGAATCTTCCGTGATGTATTGAGCCTTTTAGGGCGACTTGTGTATCGAATTAGACGAGACTGGATTGTTTATTCCGTTCCTGTTCACAAAGTGTTGTAAATGGTGTATAATGGCCTGTGTATTTTACGATAAGTGTGAATTCAGCGACGGCCCTCAAATATTTGCGCATGCAAACCGAGCGGATTTAATATGGCGGCTTATCCAGAATATTGTCAGGCACATTTATTCAGAAGATTATTATTGTTTATTATGATGCTATCAAGGAGGCAATAACGTTTATGGTTTAGTATTCTGCAAAGCGCAAGCGTCCGACTTACAGCCATATCGACTTCACTCATTTACTGAGCCACTTCATTCTCCTCGGGGCAGCGGTGAGGCCATCTTGTGATGAGGCGGACGTGCTAACCACTACTACACCACCATGCCGCCGCCTTCATTAAGCGGAGGGATGTCCTTTTTACTTATTACTGGGTATTAATAGACCACTCCTTCATAGCGTTGCTGAATTGTTTATTCCTAACCGTGTTGTGGTCTGACTCTAGGCGAAGGGCGGGGTATCAGATAATTGCGCTCCATTTCTACTGTTCTATTGTTTTATCAGGCATGTGATGTGTAGACGAAAGTACGAGTCCTATTTATTTGACTGTCTGCCTGTGGATAGCCGCTACAATGGTGCTTATTCATGTTTGAACTTCAAGAGCTCAGACAACATCAGTACCAAAGGTACAATAAATTAATATGGACTTCAAACCAGTCTTCACTTGATGAAAGCGAAAACAAATAAAATAATAAAAATGAATCAAACAACGCTTCTATTATTTATTTTGCAAACAATGGTGAAACTTGCCAGAACAGGATGCAGGATTTGAACCTGTCGTGAAAAGGTAAAGTAGATTCCAAGCCGTCCTGTGATGGCCCGGTGAGATGTCCAGGATGTATGCTGCCCTCACCCAGAGTCGGCTGAGATGGGCGTCAGCCTCCCCGTGACCCGAATTAGAATTAAGCGGTTCAGAAAATGAATGATTCCAGGAGAGGACAAGTGGAGTCAAACGGGTATCAGCAGCAGAATTTGTATATACAGTGATCCTTCATTACTTCACACTTCAGTTCCTGTGGCTTCAGTGCATCGCAGGTTTTTTTTTTCATCGAAAAATAGGGAAAAAGTTAAGGAAAATGCCGCAAAGCAAGGGCAATTATGCTAAAAAAAAAAAACAATAACCCAAAACCCCCCAACAAAGCTTACTTAAAAACGTCCGTCAGGATGAAGATGGAGCTGAGCCACAAGGCAAGGGTCTCAATTTACCGGTCGAGCTACGTTCCAACAAACAAACAATTCTTTATTGTCAAAGTACTTTTACATACATTGAAATTTGGTTTGTGCTCTGGGCACCTGTCGCCACTGTGCAGCGCCAGTTATTGCGTTGTTCTATCCTTTTGATGCTGAGCGCCAAGCAGGAAGCAACAACTACCAAATTTTAACGTCTTATGGTATGACACGGCCAGATTCGAACTCCGACCTTCCGGAGGATAAAGCGGACGCTCTACCAACTGAGCTAAATCCCCGGTTAGGATTAGGTCCATAGGACCTATGGTCACGAGGTTTGGGTAGTGACCGAAAGAACAGGATCGTGGATACAAGCGACTGAAATGAGCTACCTTTGCTGGGTCGTGGAGCTCTCCCTGAGAGATAAGGTGAGAAGCTTAGCCATCCACTGAGAGCTCTGAGTAGAACCGCTGCTCCTCCGCATTGAGTGGAGCCAGTTGAGGTGGCTTGGGGAACTGGTCAGAATGCCTCCTGAACACCTTCTTGGTGTCATGTTTCAGGCATGTTCGACCAGGAAGAGACCCTGGAGTTGGCCTAGAATACGCTTGAGGGATTATGTCTCTCGGAACTTATCTGGGAATGCCTCGGTGTCCCACGGAAGAGCTGGAGGAAGTAACTGGGGAGAGGGCGGTCTGGACCTCATTGCTTGAGCTGCTGCCCCCCACGATCCGACCCCAGAATAAATGGAACAGATGGTGGTGAGTAGCTGCTTGGTGGTACTGAACCCATGGCCTTCAGATCAGTAACCAGGAGATGGAATCTACTGAACCAGCACTGTCCTCGCGTTGAGACGACGTGTTGTGCGGTCTGAGACATTCTCTGTGGAAGGATGCATCACCTGGAGGAATTTATTTTGGAAACTACAAGAGTCTAACTCCCAGACCTCCACTACCATCCATCCAAAACCTTGAACATGTGGGAGATTTTATCAGGTCATCACCCGTTACTGAAATTAACCGCCTTTAAGCGCGGCTTCCTGACCCGAGTGTAAACGTGTCACTAGAAGTGTGAATCATGTGGCGGTGCATCTTATCAAGCCGCCCAAGCGTGAAATGAGACCGGTAGATGTACGTCGTATTCGAACGTGCTTTTCACGCATCGCAATTTCTTACAACGGATTTTGATCTGAATATAAATTAGAAATTTACCAGAAAGGGGCAGTGGTGGCCCAGTGGTAGGGTGCCCTACTATGAGTGTGGTCACTGCTGTCCCCAACAGTGCAGCTGACCGGGTTATCAAAGGCCGGCGGTGTCTCTGACTGTCTGTCGTGATGGGTTCATGTAAAAGAACCGTTGCTGACTTTCATCAAGAGGACCTGCGTAGTCGTAAGCGAGTTTCTGTCCAGGGTGTACACTGCCTTCGCCCGGAGTCGGCTGAGATGGATGCCAGCCTCTTTGCGACCCTAATTATGATTAACCGGTTCAGAAAATGAATGAATGGAATTTATCCGAAACGGATATGGCAGTGTTGCTCGATCCTGAGATATCTTTTAACGGAAGTGAGGTTAAAGGCATGTACAGTAAAACCTCGGCTGACGAACGCTTAAGCTCACGAACTTTTCGCCTCAAGAACATTAAATTCGCGAGCATATAGTCTCTGCTGACGAACTAGTTTTCGGCGGACGAACCAAACCACGCGGTCGAACAGCGCCACGGTGGTGGCCACGAGAAGCTGACGCACGCTCGCAGCGTCCCAGTTCGTCACACCCTTTCTTTGGGTGCGGACGTGGTTTGTGTTTGATGGACATTTTGGACCATATTGAGTGTACTTTTGCTATTATGGGACCGAAAAAGACCCCACCACAGGCGGAGATCATTGAAAAACACGAACGAGGTGTGCGTTTGTGTGACTCAGCGTCCCAGTACCAGTACGCTAAATCTACCATTGCTCCCATCCTTAAGAACAAGGAAGCTATTAAGGGTGCGTGTGTGGCTAAGGGTGTTTCCAAACAGTAGGCGTTTCCAAACTCTCCTTCCAAACAGTAAGTCCCTCCCTCCCTCCTCCTCCCACTCCATTCCATCAAGCCATCAACTACCATCACAAAGGTAAATAAAACCACTTTATTATACAGTACAGTTTATTTCTTTAATTACAATACAATAGCACATTTATTATACATAAAATAAGGTATTTTTGTGTAGTTTTAAGGCTTATTTAGTAGAAAATTGTTTTATGGGGACCTGGGAACGGATTATTCTCATTTTAATGGTTTCTTATGGGAAATAAATGTTCGGAAGACGAACTTTTCGCCTCACACACACTTTCTGGGAACCAGTTATGTTCGTGAGCAGAGGAATCACTGTATGTGGATTAGGAATGTGGGATGAAACCGGAGTCTGGTCTGGTCTGGTACCTTCCGAGGCGTAGGACGACTCTTGGTGACCTGCCATGAAGGATAACGCCTTGATCATCTTCATGGAGGTTTTCTTGGCAGGGACAGTGCAGTGATTTGCCATTTGCCTTCTGCACGATGCCAAACTATGGGCCATTTAGAACAGCCAATTAGTCTACTGTGCATGTTTTTGGACCATAGGAGGAAACCAGAGTACCCAGAGGAAACCCACACAAGCACAGAAAGAACATGTAAGCTTAACACAGAAACATCCGAGCCTGGGAATTGAACACACTTTCTTGCCGTGGGGCGGACGAGCTAACCGTTGCACCAACCAATCGATAAAATACTTTTTTTTTTGTTTGGTTTTTTTTTTGGTTTTACCCCAAATTTGTGCTTGATAAAAGGCACGCATTTCCTCACAGGAAATCAATGCATTCTCCACTTTACTTTTATCATGAACATGATCAGCACAGTATATCCGATATTTTATACCCTTTTATAACCAATATGCAGAATAATTACTGGACCTGAGCTGCCGCGGAGTCTCGCACACGGCTCGAAGAGATCCAGAAAACAACCCGTTTTTTTTCCCTTTAGAACAAAGTCTCGTGTTCATTTCCTGTTCATTCATTTCCATTTACAAATTATAATTATCACAGGAGCATCATCATTCGTTCAGACCAATTAGGGTCGCAAGCCTATCTCAGCTTACGCTGGACACAAATATCGCATGCCATGAACAAAACACTCGCACTCTCACCCAGGGGCCATTTCTACCAGCCACTTCGCTTAATATGGGGCCAGTGGTGTCGTGGTTATGGTGCTGCGCTCATGATCAGGAGGTTGTGTGTTTAAATCCCAGTTAGACCCCCCCCACTCTGCGAAGACCCCCTGGGCAAGGTCTTAACCACAGGTGTGCCTCTGTTCACCCAGCAGTATAAATGGGCACCAGTGAAATATACTGGGAAAGTAACCTGCGATGGACTAGCGTCACATCCAGGCGGAGTTGAACTCCTGGTCACTTCACGCTACGGAAACCGGGGATAAGCACCGCCCTGATGAGCCACTATGGCTCGGGTGTAAAAAAAAAAAAAAACGAAACAGACTTTACCTACCGACGTAGCTTAATGTGCAGGTATTTGGGTTGTGAGAGGAAACCCGCACAAGGAAAATGTACAGAAATGCCCAAGATTTCAAACCTACGACCTTCTTGATGTAAGATTCAAGATTTTTTGTCGTTATGTTCACGTTATAACAAAATTTCGTACGAAGCTCTCAGCATTAAAAGGTGCAAACAAGTGAAAGTACTTTAACTAAAAATATAAATGTACACACTGTACCTATGAATGTGAAACGGTCAGAGAGAGAGAGAGAGAGAGAGTCTGTGTATTGAGGTGCCATGGAATGGAGTGAATAAATGAATAAATAAAGAAATAGTTGTAGCAAAGGTGGATAAACTGGAATATAAACGAGGGAAGGTGCAGCTGTACAATGAAGTCGTAGAGTTTGTGGATTCAATGTCCTTTCACACAGAACTTGTGTGTGTGTGAGAGAGAGATTTTTTTTTTTTGGGGGGGCGGCACAGGCACTGAGGCATTGAGACAGACAGGGACTACAGCATGCTGCAGGGACAGGTTGAAAATATCCTGTCAGCTGGTCAGTGCTTGATTTCCGATTCCGACCCAACACCTTATTTTTACACAGTTTGTGCTTCTGCAGGAGACGTGGCTGCTGCTGCTCCTCTGGCGATGGAAGATATACAGTCTCTCTGCTGCTCGATGATTCAAAGTGTGAAGAGAAACTGTTCAGGGTGTCAGGCAGAGTGAGGTCATGGCTCACCTGCTGGGCGCTATGTTTGTAGTCCGTCTGTCTGTCTTCCTTTCGGCTTTTTCCCTTTTACTCGGGAGTCGCCACAGCGAATCATTTTGATTCGCACGTTTTTAATTTGGCAGAGATTTTTACGTCGGATGCCCTTCCTGTCACAACCCTTTTAGCAAGGGACAGAAACACGCTGACGACTTTGCAGCCTATGTTTGTAGTCCGTGATGCTCCTTATATCGTTCCACATGTTGTGCAGGTTGTTGTTGGTAAAGTGTGTGTGTGTGTGTGTGTGTGTGTGTCCGGGTTTTGGCAGCTGGACGCCCTTTTTCAGTTCTTTCCAGGAATGCTGCATCCCGGGCTTTAAGCAGTGGCCGCTCTGTGCCGTCCATCCAGAGCTTCTTGTTTGGAAAACTGTGATGGACTTTGTGGGCAGGACAGTGTCGGTACAGAAATAAACGTCGGACTGATCAGCCGACGTGTATAACTCCAGATCAGCGGCCTGTTTGAACACATCCCAGACTGTGTGCACGAAGCAGTCTTGTTGCGCTGATGTAGCCGCCTCGGTCCAGATCTGCACGGCTCTGGTGGTGGGTTTAGTTGAGATGGACTTTCTAATCGCACCACCACCACCTTATCCTCGTGATGAACAGATTTAGTTTTAAAAGCCGACGTTTAATAACATCTGACAGCCATCGTGCTCCGGTCTGGGGAGATTAATTAAAGATGGCGTTTATTTTTTCTCTGTTCGTGGATATCACTGTATCCCATCTGCAAGCTCGTGCATCTTAATTAAGCTTATTTTAAGAATCCTTCAAGACTCCGAGCATGAGATGACAAACTTCACTTATTTACATCAAGCAAAGTCGTGTGATGTCAGGTCTGAGATTTAAATCAAACTTATTTTGCTTGAGAAAAGTTATAACTTTGTGAAATTGCAATCCACGATGTTAATGCAAATTACCGTTATTTCCAGACTGTATAGCGCACCTTATTATAAGTTGCATCAACTAAATTTAAAAAGGAGAAAAAAAATTGTATATGTATAGGCCACACCTCTTTATAAGTCGTAGATGTCTGTTGCATCTCTTGCGCTTCCTGCTAGAGCACCCCCTGGAGGCCGTTAGCACATGAAAAATCGATAGATTAGCGGCATCGTTGTTTAAGCCACAGGGTTCAAAGCGTGTGAAAAAAGTAGCGGCTTATAGGCCAGAAATTACGGTCCTGTTTTTCCTTGTGGGCTTGAGGGCAGTAAAAATGACCCGTATGTGTGTAACACGTGTGTTGTGTCTGGTGTATTCTGAACCGGGCCTCATGTTTTGTGTATAATGAGTGTGAAATTACTTTTATAAGCCAACTGGGCTAGTTTTTAATGATTCCAAGCTTATTATCTCCTCCCCCCAATATTCTTTCAAAATACAGCAGTACTGTCCATCTGGCTGCCTCTGGCTCACATTAACTCAGACTTGGGGAAACTTCCTGATATAAACGGTAGAATTGTTCATTCGTTCATTCATTTTGCGAACCCATTAATTCTATAAGGGTCACGCGGTGGCTGGAGCCTGTCATAGTTGACTCTGGGCGAAGGCGGCGTACACCATGAATACCTCCCCTAGTCCATATCAAGGCCAACACACATGACTATTTACACTCGTACTCACAGCCAGGAACAATTTGGAACAGCAAGGCTGCCTCGTGTACATGTTTTTGGATTGTGCAAGGACACTGGACTACCCAGAGGAAACCCATGCAAGCATAGAGAGGACCTGTGATGGACTGGCGGGAAGCTCGGGGTGGTTCCTTGAATTCGAGTCAAGACGGCTGAGAGACTCCAGATCGGCTTTCTGTGACCCTGATCGGTTTAAGCAGTCCAGCAGAATGAATTAATGAGGAAAAGTCTCTGATCTTCGTAGTCTGAAGGATTTACGGAATAAAACCTGAGCAGAACAGTGGTATAGTGGACCACTACACCGCAAGAAGATCTTGGGTTTGATTCTCGGGCTTGCGTGTTTCTGTATGGCGTCTGCATGTCCGCCTTGTGTCAATGCTGGTTTCCGCCACGTAGTCTGGTTTCATACATCGGGCTGACTGGCTGTTCTCGACTGACTATAAGTGTGAGTGTAACTTGTATGTTGACGTGGCATGCCATTCAGGATGCACCTTGTCTTCACCCAGTGTCGGCTGAGACACCGGCCTTCCTCCATCCCCAGTAGGATTACCCTTGAGCAAGGCCCCAACAGTGGTAGATTGATCATACTGGGACTTGAACTCCTACCCTTCTGATCATTAAGGCAGAGCCTTCACCACAGAGCAACTTCCCGCCCACTCCTCCTTCTCCTTGTCTTTCTCAATAAGCGGTAAAGCGAGATATCGGCTTAATATCCGGAGATGTTTTCCAGTACTGTAGGTGTTTATTTTTACTTGGGGTTGTAATTTCGGAAAAAGTAACTAAGTAGATATGAAAATGACAGCTGCATAGTACTCGCTTCAAGCAAAATAAAAATACATGAAGTAGTTAACGAGTTAATTGGAAACATCAAGGTTCCCAGGTGGTGCACGGTGAACATCTCAATTTTGACTCCTGATGAGGCTTCAGGCAGCCATTGAAAGAAGCCAAAGAACAGAATTGACTGTGCCATCAGGGTATGAGGAATGTTGCGCGCACACACCACCCCCCATCCCCCACCCCCTCTGGCAAACACAGTCGCACTAGCCAGGAGGGTAGATGGCACAGGCGGTGTATGATCAGTGGGTTGAAAAGATCTGGTTTGATGCACATGTCTTGGAAGAAGCATGTGTTTGAATTTCCCCTCCCTGGTTTAGATGTGTTACAGATAGCTGATGAGTGGAAAGTGGAACTGAGAGGGGAGGGGGAGGAATTATTAATAAATTAATTAATTTAAATGAATAAAGGAAACCTGATGTTGCAAAACCAAGACAAAATGGAAATGACATCACGTGGCACTCTGGCATTGCCAATGTTCAGGTCTGTTTCGTGTTGGAAATTAAACAAAAGCACTCAGTGAGTGCAAACCTCCACCACGCAAATAAATCTCAAAAAGAACATGGTGCGCTACTTTTAATAACTCCTCCTCCGATTTCACAATGTTATAGAATACTTTAAAAACAAAATAATCCCGGATCTGGATCGTCTTCGAAACTGAAGGAAGTATTAATCGTCCAAAAGACCCGACTGTAGTAGAAATTTTATTAAAAACTACACAACTGTGTAATTTTTCCAACAACCACAAAACCTTTTATTTTTTTTTCCCGATGAGGCATTTCCACCCATTTTCCTCACTAATTTTAGTCGTACCTAATTCCCACCCATCAAGTTTTTGCCTTCCTATATCACCCAACAGCCACCAAAGGGGGAGGGGTGAAAGCATACACGAAGCACTTCGGTGACGTGCGATGCTAGAAACCCACCTCTTTTTGAACTGCTGCACATGTGTATTTTTGGGGTGGTCTAACATCCTCAGAGGGAAACTGCTATCCATCCGCTTGTAAGAATGAGCTCCCAGACGCCCACGATTGGCTGGCAAATCGATTTGAGTGACAGGGAAGTGATAGTATGCCATCCCTCCCTCCTTCTTGCTCGGCCAGTCAGCTTCCATGGACTCCTGGTCACGGACGGCTGTGGTATCGACCTGGATTCTAACTTGTGATCTCTGGGTTAATAGTCACGCACCTTCTTAATGAACCCCAGTTAGCCTGGAGCCAATCCCATTCAATTAACCGTGGATGAGAGGAAGAGTACACCCTGGGCAAAGCACAAATGCCCTGCAGGGGAACATTTTTTTTACAGTAGGAGGTAACCAGATCACACGGGGAGAAACCGATGCATTAGGGACGGGGGGTTGTTGGGGAACAGGATATACAGACTCCATAGAAAGGTGCGAGGTGATCTGTGAAATGCAGATATCTTCTCGCTGTGATGTAACAGTGCTGACCCCTGCCACCCTGGTGACTGAGATGAGGTGTGTGATAAAATTGCAGATATTTCAGGTGAACAGCCAGTAAATCCATAGCACCTGCGTACTTTTCCAAAGTTTGAAGCCGCCTCCCATCCGTGAAAACTCATGATACTGTATTGCACTTCCTGCTTATTCTTCTTCGAGATTGATGAGGCAGAGTTGGGATGCTGCAAAGTCGGTGAATACTTGCTGATGCCGACTTGCTGATGTCTCCTATTTGCATTCTAATCGGCTTGTTTTCTTCTTCAGTTGAACTGCAGGCTCAAATCACAGTAATCTTTTTTTTTTTTTTTTTTTTTTTTGGAAAAAGTTGCGAAGAAGGTCCAGGAGCACGTATAAGGCAGCGTTACCCTGAGGTAGCATGCTCCGTTTATCACCCAGCAGATTGTATAAGATGATTACCAGGACCCCACAAATTAGTTTTCAGCATCATGGATTCCAAATTCAGCTCCTTCATCATGGAAGATCGCCGAGTTGGAGCATGTTGTTATTAACAACGCGGATAAAAACCCTCCCACGTCTGGGATCTGAAACCCGGCTAATTTTTTTTTCAATGAGCAAATGTTTATCCATAATTTGACTCATCATTGAATCATTTTCTCAGGAGACAACAACGGCTGGCCTCATTTGTTCGACAAATACTTTGGGATGCCCAGTAAAGACGCTGGAGCCAAATCAACCACATGTCGTGAGTAAAGATTCAGAAATATCTCCATCCATCCATTCAATTTTATCCTTTCATCCAACTTTTTGTCTGACAGATTGTCTGTCTGTCTCTCTATCTGTCAATACATCTACATGTGCTGTATCTGTCAGGCCATCCATCCACTTGGGCTTTGGCTTTATACACCCGAGCTCAGTGGCTCATTGGACCGGTGCTTATCCCTGGTTTCCGTAGCATGAAGCGACCAGGAGTTCAACTCCTCCTGGATGGGACGCTAGTCCATCGTGGCTTACCTTCCCAGTATATTTACTGGTTCGCATTTATACTGCTGGGTGAACAGAGGCACACTTTTGGTTGAGACCTTGTCCAGGGGTCTTCAGCACAGTGGGGGTCTAACTGGGATTCGAACACACAACCTCCTGATCATGAGCGCAGCACCCGAACCACTATGTGACTAGCCCCAATCCATCCACTTATCCCTACCTATAAAGTGGTACCTCACCTTATGAAATTAATCTGTTCCAGCGCTTTTTTTCGTAACCCGGATTTTTCGTAAGTTGAACCGCATTTTACATGTAAAACGTGTGATTCGTTCAAAGGCTCCCAATACTACCCCATAAACCCTTTAAAATTATAAAAGTACACCAATTTTGTATGAAATGTGTTAAAAGTAAAAGAAAATTATTTCTTTTTTTTAAATCTCTCAATCCACCCATGCGACGCTTTTGTTTGAATGCTTGAATGGCGCATTTGAATTTTTAAGACGGCGCTTTCATAACGTGAACTTGTTTCGTATCCAAAGACAAAAATTTTAGGAAAATGGATTTTGTTGTTTGTTGAGACTTTCGTAAGGTGAGGTATCACTGTATCTGTCTATCCATCCATCCGTTTGTTTGGCTATCCTTTCACTTTTTGTTCTGTGTCTATCCATCCATTAGGCCATTCACCCATCTGTATGTTAATCTTTCCATCCATTTTGCTGTCAATCCGTCATATTAGATGTACTGCATCTAACAGATTGTCCATCCACCTATCAGTCTTCACATCCATCTCTTTATGTATCTGTTTATTTTTCACTGTTCGGTCTGCATATCCATTTCTGGAATTGTTCATTTGTTTTCTTCAGCCTTTTATTTGTACTGTTAATAATCCATCCATTCACCTGTCTGTCTATCTTTGAGCGTCTCTCATTCATTCATTCTCTGAACCACTTAATCCTAATTATGGTCGCAGGGAGGCTGGTGCCCAGTTCAAGGTGGACATGGGACTGCATCAAGGGTCAGCTCTGAGCCCCTTCTTGTTTGCTATGGTGATGGACAGACTGACAGACGAGGTTAGGCAAGAATCCCCATGGACTATGATGTTTGCAGATGACATTGTGATCTGCAGTGAGAGTAGAGAACAAGTGCAGGAAAACCTAGAGAGGTGGAGGTATGCCTTGGAAAGGAGGGGAATGAAGGTTAGCCTCAGTAAGACAGAATACATGTGTATGAATGCCAAGGACCCAACAGGAACGGTGAGGTTACAGGGAGCAGAGATAAGGAAGGTGGAGGATTTTAAGTACTTGGGCTCAACAATCCAGAGCAATGGAGAGTGTGGAAAAGAGGTGAAGAAGCGTGTGCAGGCAGGTTGGAATGGTTGGAGAAAAGTGTCCGGTGTGATGTGTGATAGGAGAGTATCGGCAAGAATGAAGGGAAAAGTGTACAAGACGGTGTTGAGGACAGCAATGTTGTATGGTTTAGAGACAGTGGCCCTGGGGAAAAGACAGGAGGCAGAGCTGGAGGTAGCAGAGATGAAAATGATGAGGTTCTCTTTGGGAGTAATGAGGATGGATAGGATCAGGAATGAGCACATCAGAGGGACAGCACATGTTAGATGTTTTGGAGACAGTCAGAGAGACTAGATTGAGATGGTTTGGACATGTACAGAGGAGGGATAGTGAGTATATTGGTGGTAGGATGCTGAGGTTGGAACTACCAGGCAGAAGGCCTAGAGGAAGACCAATGAGACGATTTCATGGATGTGGTGAAGGAGGACATGAAGGCCGTTGGTGTAAGAGAAAAATATGCAGAGGATAGGGTGAGATGGAGGCAGATGATTCGCTGTGGCGACCCCTGAAAGGAAAAGCCGAAAGGACAAGAAGAAGGAGGCTGGTGCCCATCTCAGCCAACAGAATACACCCTGGAGAGCTCACCAGGCCATCATAGGTGGCGGAAGCACACTGACGGCGATGCAGCTTCTCTTAAAAAGTCAGCAATGGTTCTTTTACATGAACCTCCCACCATAGACAGCAAGAGACATGGCCGGTCTTTGATAACCCAGTGAGTTCACTGAGGGGAGGTTGAGTGTCTGTCTGTCTATCTTTGAGTGTCTGTTTATCTTTTGGTCCAGCCACTGAATTTAAATACATTTTAAAACTGGAAGATGAAGGATTTTTTTTTTTTTTTTTTTTTTTGGGGGGGAAATGTTAGTATGTGTCATATCCATCCAGTACCTCGTTGCTTCTGGCAGAAAGAACCAATATTTTGTTGTTTGGGGGTTTTTTTGTTTTGTTTTTCTTGCTTTTTGTTTTTGTTCCGATCATTATATGAGAAACTTGTCTCAGTACCATTCGATATTTCTCATTCTCATCAAAACTAAATAACTGTCTGGTCTCTGATCACTGCCCGTGTCAGGGCTCGCAGTATAAACCTGAAATGTGTATAACACACACTATGGTGGATGAAGCTGCTGAAGGGTTTTAATAATTGAAACGCAATACAAGATAAAAAAAAAAAAGAATGTTATATTTTTCACATCTCTGCTTTCAATGACAAGATGGTATAACTGCAGCTAAAATGATTTAATCATATCATTTTAAACAGATTCCATTCATGACATTTTGTTATAAACACATTCAGTTTAATATACAGAACAGATTCAATGAGGAACCTGCTTCACGTGGACAGATGATTTTCCATTTCCAGCACATTATGAAATGTTTGTCGTTCTACACATCAGTTATTTATCATTTAGAACCTGGTACTAAGCTGGTGGGAGGGGGGAGGGGGGTAATGGTTATCACGTCCGCCTCACAGCAACATGGTCCTGGGTTCACTTCTATGTGGGGTTTGCATGATGTTCTCGACTCAAGTTCTCGACTTGAGTGTCTCACTTGTGTACCTGTGTAAATGGAAGAATGCGAGATGAACGTGAGTAACCAGAACAATTTTAGATGATTTTAAAAGGTGGAAAGTTCTGACGATTAAAATATTCATTTTTATCCCCCTGCCCCCATTTTCTTTCTCATTTCATCGAATTCCTAACCATCAAGTACTGTTTTCCCTGTCACACAATCACTACCAATCAGGGAGGGGTGGAAGCATGCACACGCCCTGCCCCCTCTGTGACATGAAATGTTAGCCACCTGCCTTTTTTCAAACTTCTGTGCCATCCTTTATTCTTTGGAAGGAAGTTTTAATTATAAAATTTTCTATTAACATAATAAAGTGGTACCTTGACTTACGAAATGAATCCGTTCCGAGGGCGAGCTCATAATTAATGTTGGTTCGATAAAACAGAAATTCTCAGAGGAAATAGAAAACCAATTAATTCGTTTCATCTGCCTCCCAAACTCGTATAACCTGACCCAAACACGTATATTTGACTGAGTATATTAAAGATAAACATATAACAACAATAAATATTTCATAGCAATAATACATGTGTATTAACATTAAAATTAATTAATAATAAATTATAATAAAACAAAAATAAACAATAAGTTAACTAAGCGTGTGTACGCTACAAATACCAGCGAGGAAAGGCTCCTGGTGAGCTCCCACAAGGCTGGTGTGATGCCGGCACATGACCCTGGGGAACATGCTTTTTTGCCATACTGTACTAGAATTAAGTGTAATTGTGCATCCTCTACAGTAGGTGGCAGTGGCATGCTCACTGTGTTCCCTATGCTGTAGGGGGAAAGCACTGAGCAAACGATATTGGGGGCGTCACACAAAATAATTGATAAGCACTGCAGAAGGCGTTTTCCGAGCACAGAGGAATACATGCGGAAGAATACAAGGCGAATTGGCTTGGAAAACCATTTTCCCAGCAGAACCGATTAATCCTAATTAGGGTCGTTGGAAGGCTCGCACCAATCTCAGGCAACTCTTGGTAAGGGCAGGGTACACCCTGGACAGTGCGCCAGGGCATTGCAGGGCAGAAACACGCTGACTGCTATACAGCTCCTCTTGACGAACGTCAGCAATAGTTCTTTTACATGAACCTCCAACATAGACAGTTGACCCAGTTAACTGCACAGGGGGAAGCAATGACACCCGGTGACGGTGAGCATGAGCCTCTGATCATGAGATCCGTAATTCAAGAATTAGAGAATCACACTCTCTCACACATGGGGCCAATTTGGAACAACCAAGCACGTCTTTGGACTGTCGGAGGAAACAAACGCATGTGGAGGAAACCCATGTCATCACAGTGAGATCATGCAAACTATATACAGAAACGCCCTGGCCAGGCCCAGGGCCTGAACCCAGGATATTCACATCATGACTCGCTCCGAGTCGGCTGAGATGGGCACCAGCCTCCCTCTGACCCTAATTAGGATTAAGCGGCTCAGAATAAATGAATGCTCGCCACTATGCCGCCGTGCCGCCCATTAAACATTCAAATCTCTATTCCAGAGATTCATAAAATCTTTCATATTGGACCCGAAGGTCATAATGAAGAAAAGTAGTTGTTATCCTTCGAATCTTTTTCTGAATGTAGAGCAATTTTCAGGCACCATTATCCAAAGTACCTTCCTTTTGTCCTCTTGAGCAGTCGAGGGTTTGACCTCCTGATGATCTTCTAATTACGAGTCGACCATCTTGATCACTGCGCTAAAGCTAAACCTTTCATTGAGTAGCACAGATGTGATTTGCGAGCAAAAGTGTTGGCGCTTCGACACCGACAGTGATTTACCTGCAAAGAAGAAGTGGAACATTGTTCAAGAATTTCTCTGACGGTTGTTGTTTGTGTCTCTGGCTTCCTGCGGACGGTATTGATTGCAGTTGCAGGACTTTCTGAAGCGGAGTTGAAGTGAGAGATAGAAATTTGCGGGTTTTTTATTATTGTTCCAGTTTAAGAGTCGGACAAAATGCTTTTTTTTGATGTTTCTATTTAGTTTTTCACCCTTCAGCCATTTTAGGGCCATTACATTATCATGATGCTTAAAATTCAGAGTCGAAAATCTTGTAAAATAAACAGAAATGCATTCAATACGGCCGAGAAGAGATTCTTACCCTCATTCACTCATTCACCAAACCATTTAATCCTACTTGGGTCACAGGGAGGCTGAAGCCTATCACAGCCGACAGTGGGTGAAGGAAGGGTACACCCTGAACAGCTTGCCAGACTATCACCCCCCCCACACACACACACACACACACACAATTTCATCTCACACCTCAGGGCAATTATGCACAGCGGATTGGGCTAATTTGCATGTTTTGGGGGCTGTCGGAGGACATTGGAGTCTGAATCATGACATTAAAACAGCATTTGTGTCCTGGGCTCGGCTCTTTCTGTGTGGAGTTTGTACGTTTTCTCCGTGCATGTGTGGTTTTCCTCTGGAAACTCTGGTTTCCTCTACAGTCCGAACGCATGCACACGAGGCTAATTCTCTATTAAAATGGCCCCTGGGCGTGCATGTGATTGGGAATGATTATGTGCGTGTGTATGTTGGCCCTGTGATGGTTTGGCGAGCTGTTCGGTATATGTGCAGTGTTGGTGGAGACAGGCTCCGAACTACCTGTGACACTAAAAGTGGTTCAATAAATAAATGAGTGAGCATCATACTGCCTTTATGGGCCTTTTCTGTAAAAGTCAGTTTAAATGAATAAACTGTACATTACCTTCCCCTCCTCTCTCTCTCTCTGTTTCTCTCTCTCTCTCTCGGTTTCTCTCTGCCTCTCTCTTTCTGTCTCTGTGTCTCTATCTGCCTCTCTCTCTCTCTCTCTCTCTCTCTCTGTCTGTCTCTCTCTGTGTCTCTCTGTCTCTCTGTCTTGCGCTCTCTCTCTCTCTCTCTCTCTCTCTCTCTCTCTCTGTCTCTGTCTCTCTCTCTCTCTCAGTGCTCGGACATGTACCAGCCGAGTGTCAATGTAGGGATTTGGAGCTTGACTGCAACGGTGCTCACTTTAAGAACGTCCCTATGGTATCCACGAACGTCACCATGATGTTAGTTCCTCGTCGTGTGTGTGTGTGTGTGTGTGTGTGTGTGTGTGTGTTTACTAATTAAGTGTTTTTGTAAAGATGTGACATCATTGCGGAAGAGATCAATGCACCACTAGTTGTGAAATAGTGTAGATGAGCAGACATTGCTTGAGAGTAACCACACCTTTCGGAGTAACTGTGAGCTGGAAGGCAACAACGCAGCAACATAACCCGCTGCACCGCGGATTGATTTCAAAATCATTAACCCCGATGCCATTGAAGGGTTTGATATTGTTCGAATTATCATATATAATCTATAATAATTTTTATACTCTTTGGTTTTTCATGAATTGTAAAAATTGAACGCAGCTGGGATGTGGTCTATGAGGGGGAGGGGGTGGGGCCAGGGGATTAGTTCTTAAGTTCTTACTGCAACTAATGTATCATGTGATCTCCTCAACTGCTTTATCCTTTATTAGGGTTGCAAGGAGGCTGGAAACCGTTCCGGCCTAGTCCAGGCGAAGACGAGATACACCTTTTACGTAGTTCATCACAGGGCCAACACACACAACCATCCATACTCAGAACTCGGGTTCATTTGGATGCGCATGTCTTTGGACTGTGGGAGGAAACCCATGCAAGCACAGGGGAAGCACGCAAACTCACACTAGTAAACCCGTAAACAGGGTTGAAGTTGTTGTTGTCAGATATTCATTTGTATATTTTCTGAACTGCTTCATCCTAATTAGGGTTGCGGGGAGGCTGGCGCCCATCTCACCTGACTCCGAGCAAGGGCGCGGTACACCCACCATTTCTGGTCCAACACTCGCACAACCATTCACACTCACACCTAGGGGTGATTTAGACCAGCCAATTAATCTACTGTGCATGTTTTTAAACTGTGGGAGAAAACCGGAGTACTCGGAGGAAACCCACGCAAGCACAGGGAGGAGAACAAGCAAATTCCACGCAGAAACACCTGAGCTGGGAATCGAACCAAGGACCTTCTTGCTGTGAGGTGGACGTACGAACCTCTACACCACCGTACCACCCATATAGATATACTGTACAGGGAGGTTGGAGCCTATCTCGGTCAACATCAAGGGAAGGCAAGGTACACCCTGAACAGCTCATCATCCGAATGTGCATGTCATTGGACTGTAGGATGAAACCCACTCGAGTACACGGAGACCTCCACAAACAAAAACACCCTCATAAAGTGCAGAACTTGAACCCAGGGCCTTTTTGTGAGGTGAAAGTGTCAACCACGTCACCACTGTGCCAACTATTATTGTTATTATTATTATTATTATTATTATGATTATTATTATTACTATAGAATGCTCTATTTTTATGTACTACTCTGCTGCGTTTTCGGTCTGAGTGACAGCAGGCACCAGCCTTCCCGCGAGCCCTAATTAGGATTAAGTGGATCAGAAAATGAATGGATAGACGAATGAATGAAAGACAGTTTGGCTTTGTACATTGAAGCTGCACAGTGTGGGACGTTCTCGGCTGATACAGTCGCTCAGACTCTTCAGCTTCTCAGCCTATCAGATTTTAATATGATAAATATAAATGATTTATTTTTTTTACGCAGTGTGCTATTAAATGTAATGAATCTCATGAGTAAACCGAGCCAGATGTGTGAATGGTATGCCGAGAGCGTTGGGTCTGAACAAGCAGATTATCCAGTGTAATGTATCAGGTAATGATGCTCAACAGACGACTCGGCACAGTTTTTAACTCTGTCAGCATCTCGTGTGCGTCTCTGAATGATAAAAAACAAACAAGAGACACGAAGATTTGAAGAAGAAAAATTTCACATCGAATTTTATGTATTTTTTATGTTCAAATCTTCATGTCTCTTGTTTGTTCCTTACAGGATATTAATATAAATTTGATTATCAGGTGCATTATTCCTTTTTTGTTGTTGTTTGTCTGTCTGCCGTCTGTTCATTTGTTTGTTTGTTTTTATTATTGTCACTATAGCTGTGAGCAAAATCCTGACCGTCCCCATGCAAGGATTTTTTTTCTTGGTAGGAACACCTCCCTGCATGAATTCCAGAGACATTCTGACTTTTGGAATGTCAAGGTCAAAGCTGAAGGTCAAAGCAAGGTTGCAGAGTTTGGGAGATGAATCGCTTATAACGTCAAAATACGTATCCATTTACATGGAATTACTATGGACCGCTATGTTTGCAATTTCACACGAAGCAATAATATTTGACCTTGAGTGACCTTCAAAGGTCAAAAAACCAGATTGCAGAATCTTTGCACTCGTTTCGAAGTTAAAAGCGTGCAAAGATCCTGCAATCTGTTTTTTTTTTCCTTTGAAGGTCAGAGCAAGGTCGCAGAGTTTGGGAGATGAAGCACTTATAACGTCAAAATACGTATCCATTTACATGGAATTACTATGGACCGCTATGTTTGCAATTTCACACGAAGCAATTATATTTGAGCTTGAGTGACCTTCAAAGGTAAAAAAAACAGTTTGCAGAATCTTTGCACTCGTTTCGAAGTTAAAAGCGTGCAAAGATCCTGCAATCTGGTTTTTTGACCTTTGAAGGTCAGAGCAAGGTCGCAGAGTTTGGGAGATGAAGCACTTATAACGTCAAAATACGTATCCATTTACATGGAATTACTATGGACCGCTATGTTTGCAATTTCACACGAAGCAATTATATTTGAGCTTGAGTGACCTTCAAAGGTCAAAAAACCAGATTGCAGGATCTTTGCACACTTTTAACTTCGAAACGAGTGCCAGCAGACCTGCTCCATAGTAATATAGAGCACAAATAGGAAACACACTTTAAGATGAGACAATTTCTGTTGCTGTTGAACTTAGATTTCACGTTTATTTTTCAGATCTGAATGACTCACACACCGAGTCGCCACACTGTGAAAGTGAAATGAGAACAATGCTGATATCCTCATTAACTCCAGGAATGTTTCCTCCTGCGTTTTTTCTCTTTCTCTGTGTGTCTTTGGGTGCAGGTCTTTGCAGAGGAACCGTTTGAGGAAACTGAATGCTGACATGTTCATGAAATTCCAAAATCTTCAGAAGCTGTGAGAACCACTGTATACTTTCTTTTTGCTTCAGCTTGATATCATAACATTACATCATACTAAGAATGTAAAAAATGAGGCCGGCGGCATAGTGGTTAGGGTGCTGGGCTCATGATGAGGAGGTTGTGTGTTCGAATCGTAGAGGATGTGTAATTATACTTAATTCTAGTACAGTATGGCAAAAAAAAAAAAAAAAAAAAAAAAAGCATGTTCCCCAGGGTCATACTTCGCCCCACACTATTTGAGAAGCTCTGGCCTTGTGGGAGCTTACCACAAGCCTTTCCTTGCTGGCATTTGTAGTGTGCACACGTACAAAATTCTCCTTTTCCTCCTCCTCCTGTTACGCACCACCTCCTGCCTGCCCATGTGACATCTTCGCCTCAGTTGATGATCGAAAGAATTAGTTGACTGATGACCCACTGTACTGAGATCCCGAGGCAAGGTTTGAACTACAAGTGAGCCTCTGTCCACGCAGTAACGTAAATAGGTCCCAGTAACAATACTGATAGACTATCACCCGTCCAGGAGGAGTCGAAGACGGAACAGGGATAAACTCCAGCCGTGATGATCCAGTGGACTCGGGTGTGAAAACCCAACAGATTTTACTACTTTAATTTTGGACGATATTAACAATAACTTTATAGATCTTGTGTTTTAAGAGAACATTTACACCCAAATAAAAGGTTTTATAAGTTGAATAAATGAGGACCGTGTGTGTGCTTTCTCTCTAATGAGACATTTGGAGCTGGTAGAATTCCTCCCCAGGGACTGGAACACCATTACCGCGCCCATTGTACTGAAATGTTTCACTCGCATAGTTACAACCAGCCTTAAAAATACAGGACTCAGTTTGGGTTTCACGGTTTGTTTTGGGGTTTTTTTTTTTGTTTGTTTTTGTTTTTTTTTTCTTGACCAGCATGTAGCCAGTGTTTAATTCCTGATATGCTAATGTTGCTCTGATAGTTTTTGAACATTTCGTCTGAACTGTTCCTTCAGGTACCTCCAGCACAACCGGATCCGAGTGGTAGAACCCTACACCTTCCGGGGACTTTTCAACCTAACGCGGCTGTGAGTTCTCGACTTTAAAATCGTCACACGTTCTTCTCGACGCCGCAGTGCTCCGGCATCTGAATTAGCGAGACTCTCTTACGGCTTTTGCACATGTGAAAGTTGTCATGTGACGTCAAGTGAACTGTTTGAACATTGAGTTTGATGCAATCTTCAACATATTTCATGAACATCATTTATTTTTGTGTTTTCTTGATTGGAAATCAAAGTGTACTTTGCTTCTCTGAAGAAATATCAGTGAGGGCCCCCCTCCCCCTCTCCGCTTATCAGTCTTTCTCCATCTCCCTCTCTCTCTCTCTCTATCGGTCTCTCATCCTCTCTCTCTCTCCCCCTCTCTCTCTATCAGTCTCCCTCTCGCTCTCTCCCCCCTCTCTCACTCTCCCTCTCTCATATATGCTCTCTCTCTATCTGTCTCTTTCCATGCCCATCTCTCTCTCCCTCTTCCCCTCTCTTTTCTCTCACTCTCCTTCTATCAGTCTCTCTTTCACTCTCTCTCCCCTCTCATGCTTTCTCTCTCTATCGGTCTCTCATCCACTCTCTCTCTCTCTCTCTCTATCAGTCTCCCATGGTATCTCTGTCTTTCTTTCTCTCTCTCCCCCCTCTCTCACTCTCCCTCTCTCATACATGCTCTCTCTCTATCTGTCTCTCTCCATGCCCATCTCTCTCTCCCTCTTCCCCTCTCTTTTTCTCTCGCTCTCCTTCTATCAGTCTCTCTCTCACTCTCTCTCCCCCTCTCATGCTCTCTCTCTCTCTCTCTCTCGGTCTCTCATCCACTCTCTCTCTCTCTCTCTCTATCAGTCTCCCATGGTATCCCTGTCTTTCTTTCTCTCTCTCCCCCCTCTCTCACGCTCCCTCTCTCATACATGCTCTCATTCTCTATCTGTCTCTCCCTCTTCCCCTCTCTTTTCTCTCACTCACCCTCTATCAGTCTCTCTCTCACTCTCTCCCCCTCTCATGCTTTCTCTCTCCCACTCTCCCTCTCTGTCTCCCGCTCCTCTCCCTCCATCAGTCTCTCTCTCTTTCATACATGCCCCCCTGCTCTATCAGGAACCCCATCACGTTTTATCTGAGGATGAATCGGGCTGAAACTCTAATCCGTGTTCCTTTTCGATCTTTCCGCAGCTATTTGAGCCACAATCGTATCTCTATCCTAATGCCAGGAGTCTTTCAGGACCTGCACAAGCTGGAATGGCTGTAAGCAGTTAATTTTTTCGTGTTTACGTAATGTCCGAATGGAAGTAAAGTTCTATAACATTTGTAAACGTTGTTTGTGTTGCATTAGCGTCATGTGGTCGTTTGGTTCATCGTACTCCACCCTGAATGTTTTCTTCTACACTCTGAACTCCATCGCTGAGTAAATCTGGCTGTGAACGTTCTTCCATCACACGGTCACGGATTTAAATCCGCCATCGGCTTCCTGCGTCAGTTCAAGTTCAACGAGTGTCTGCGCTTTTTATTCTTTCACACTTTAATGTTTTTAATGAGCTCCTCGGCATTTTTATTCATTTTGCAGGATTCTGGAGAACAATAAACTTCAACATATTTCCTCCCTGACCTTCTCAGGCCTGAACTCTCTTGTGCTGCTGTGAGTCTGAATCCTCAGTTTGGAAATTTTATTTTGAATTGAAATATATTTTTAACGATCGGGATGAGTCTGTCAGTAATGCGTTATTACCGAAAGTAACCGCTCGACCTTTAAGTGTGTTCGTGTGCTGTGCGCTGCTTTGTTCGCAGGGTTCTTTTGAACAACGCGCTCACAAACGTAGATGATATCTGCCTGGAGATGCCGCAGTTAAACTGGCTGTAAGTTTGAACTCTGTTAATAATGAGCTGTTTATGTATTTGGTGAAGTCCAGGTTTGGATATTTACTAATTTGACCGAAAGCAAAGATGTAAATTCGTGCAAAAATATTGCCAGTTCCAGACGAATGAAAGCGGTGGATTGAATCCAGTGTGTGATGTTGCACCCCATGTTTATATCTAATGTACTGATATCCACTGCGTTGCACAACAAGCATGCGCTGCATCATGCAATCCTAACGAAGCGGTCTTTGCTCCCATTTAAAAATAAAATTAGCCAGATGAGCAGGCAGGCAGGTGGGTTGGGCAGACGGTAGGCAGACAGGCAGACAGATGGGCAGTTGTGGTAATTTTTTTTTTTTTTTTTTTTTTTAAATCAGTCAATTATTATATGCTTTTAAACATGACACCAACATTTCTTGCAGGTTCTTCCTCTAAAAACTCTGAACCATAAGCATTTATTTTTATTTATTTATTTTCAAATTTCCTCCCTGATTTAATTGTGTCCAGTTGCCACCCATCAGATATTACCTTTATCGCACAACCACCACCAGTCAGGGAGCGGCGAAATCATGCGAACGCCCCCTACCTGACATGCAGGGCAAGGCAATCCACCCACCTCTTTTTGAACTGCTGCGCGATGTGTATTTGGGGGCGGTCTAACACCCTCGGAGGAAATACTTATACGATTATACTTGTATCTATTGTTATTTCTCATGATCGATTTGTTCATCTTCTGAGCCAATTAATCCTAAGTAGGGTCGCTGGTAGGCTGGCACCCATCTCAGCCGACTCTGGCCGTGGGTGGGGAACACCCTGAACAGCTTGAGATGTCATGCCGGGACACAAGCCCGCGCACACGCACACAACCATCTTTCACACTTCCTCTCACAGCCAGGGATGATTTGGAACAGCTAATCAGCCGACTGTGCAAATTTTTCCGCTGTGAAAGGAAACCGGAGTGTCCCGAGGAAACCCAGGCAAGCAAGAGGAGAACATGCAAACTCCGCGGAGAACATTCTGAGCCTGGAACTCGAGCCCAGGACCATCTTGCTGTGAGGCGGGCATGCTGAACACTGCGCCACCGGGCCGCCGATTTCTGATGATGCTGTTTAGATTTTGTTTGTTTCTGTTTTAATAATATTGATGCCCTGTCATGGTTTGGGGAGCTGTTTGGGTGCATCCCGGCTAAGATAGACACCAGTCTTCCTTTGACAGGAATAGATGAGAACATTCGATGAATAAATAATATTGCTGAAGTATATTCCTCTGAAATCATTTGTTTGGATGGATTTTTTTTTTTTTTTTACCCCAGACTAAATAATTCCTGTTGATCTTTTTAAAATAAATTTTAAATTAGAAATTGGATTTCCTCGGTTTTTAGAAATGATCAGGAACATTAACTTTTTCACCAAAATTATTTACATAATTGTGAACAATGCACCTGTCTTTCAAATTTCAAAAGTATTCAGGAAATAATCACAGAAGTGTGTGTGTGTGTGTGTGTGTGTGTGTGTGTGTGTGTGTACAGAGATATGGAAGGGAATCAGATGGAGACTGTGGATAATCGAACCTTCTGCTCGTGCAGCATGCTCACTGTGCTGTAAGTGCATCTATTTCCCGATTCAGTGTTTTTATTTTTTATTTATTTACTTTCTTCTTTTTTTACTTTCTCAGCAAAATTAATTAACATAATCTATAAATTATGTATACAGTATGTGTAAGCACTTTGTTTTGCACGGGGTAATTAAGGAAGTCTCATGCATCCGGTTATTAAAATGCAGCCTGTGTGTTTTATGTGCCATTAATCAGATTTAATGATTTTAAATGATATTTTCACTTTTAAATGTAAAATAAAATGTTAATTGGGTTGCTGTGTGGGTTTATTTGTTTACTTTACTTCCACAGCATTCTATTCTTTGTTTAAATTATACAATGAATTGTGTCATATAGGGATGCGAAGGGGTCCAGCTTTGAACCTGCGCCTCACAGCACACAGCAAAAAGGTGCTGGGTTCGAGCTCCTGGCCTGGCTGTGGGCATTTGTGTGGCGTTTGTACATTTTTTTTTATTTTTTTTTTATTTTTTTTTTTTATGAAGGCCTGTGTGGGGTTTCCTCCGGGTGCGCTAGTTTCCTCCATAATACTGGATAAATGGATGGATGAATTAATAACTTATAGCATTTATTATATAATACTTGTACTGTCAGAATAAAGACATTTTGTAATGTACGGTTTCTTTTCTCCTCTCTCTCTCTGTTCCTCCCACTTATTTTCTTCTCTTTTTTCTGCAGAGTCCTTCAGGGAAACAGGATCAGTCATATCCACCAACAGGCGTTTTCACTGCTGCGCAGGCTGGGCGAGCTGTACGTTCTGAGTCAGTTTATTATCCCTCGGTGCAGTTTTGCAGAAATAATGAATACAAAATATTCTCCTGAGTTTCCAACCCGACCCGCTTTTAATTAAAGAACCAAATTATGAAATCTCTTGTTAGCAATTACTCATCGAATCTAAAGTCAGTACAGTTTGGCCCAGTTTCTTTTCTCTTTTTTTTCTCTTTTCTCTCTCTTTTTTTTTTTTTTTTTTTGGAAATGTAAAAGGAGTTTTTCATGTAAAAGTTGGTTTTCTTCAAATAGTTTAGAACTTCAAAGAGTGTCGACTCCGACGCGTCATGATGTGTGTTGAGAAAATCATTACATTCCCCTGCGAGTGCAAACACAATGGGTTTCAGTAATGCAGTTGACGTTTCCAAAAAAGAAAAATACAATATTTTATAGAAGTGTGTGTGTGTGTATGTGTGTGTGTGTGTGTATATATATATATATATATATATATATATATATATATATATACAGACTAGTTCCAATTATCCGGCATCTGATACATTGGCAGGCCTAATTTAATGGCACTTTTTCAAAATGTCAAATAATAAAGACCCTACTCGGTATAACGGCACATTTTGTCCAGAAAAAAAAAAAATGCGTAATCGGAAAAATGATAAAATATTTCTGATTTAAACGTGGATGTGCTCTAGCGGCAGAAGGTAGACACAAAAGGTGAGGCATGGAATTCGCGAGAATCGGGACAGCTAGCATAGTCTTGGGTTGTTTTAGTCTTCTATCATTTTTGGTAAGCAGTATTGTACATAATTTCTTTCTTTTTTTTTTTTTTTTTTTTACCTTGAATTTAATTTAAATTTAATTTCCATGTGTTTGCGGGTAGGTCCTGGATCCAATCATCAAATTTGATTTTGCGGCACCTGCTTGATCCCAAAGGTGCCGGATGATTGGAAGGTGTGTGTGTTTGACATGTAGAATGATTGCTGGTGGAGGAAATAATAATCAGTGTTTACTGTTAACTGTTTATTATTATTATTATTATTATTATTTTGGTGACTTAGCGGTTAGCGCATCCACCTCACAACAAGAAGCTCCTGGGTTCGAGTCCCAGGCTTAGCAAAGGCCTCTATATGGGGTTTGCAGGTTCTCCTCATGCTTGCTTGAGTTTCTTCTGGGTGCTGTAGTTTTCTCCTACATTCCACAGACATGCACATTAGGCTAACTGGCTGTTCTGAACTGCCCCTGGGTGGGAATGTGAATAAGAATGACTGCAAAAGCACAGACCAGTCATGGACAGATGAGCTGTTCAGGGTGTGTCCCACCTTAGCACGAGAGGCACCAGACTCTTCGTGACCTTAATGGAGATATGAACGAGGCTGAAAGAAGGAACATTTTTCGATGAATTTAATGTAAGGTGCCAATAATTTTGCTTGCATGTAATTATTGCATCTAAAAGCAAATTCTTTTTTTTTTTTTTTTTTCTTCCTGCAGTGATTTATCCAGTAACCGAATCCAGAAACTCTCACCTGATCTTTTTGTACATCTGGGAGACTTGCTGCAGCTGTAAGTCTTTTTCTCTGTTAGTTGCTTTTCCTTCTCATCATTCTTATCATTTACTGACTGCTTGAACATTCAACAAGCACAAACTGCGTCGAGTCCCAATGCGGTTCTCCCATCGACCCGAAACTGCCATCAGCTGTGAGACCAACGTCAGCCTTCTTTTGTGTGTGTGTGTGTGTGTGTGTGTGTGTGAAAGTCAATTTCTCTTGTATTATTTCACAGGAATATTTCACACAACCCCATCCAGGAGCTGCAGGTCGACCATTTTGACAAACTGCACAAGCTCAAGTCATTGTAAGTCGACTTGTATTCATTGACTTTGGCATCGGTTCAGTGAATACTTCACTTTTTTGACCTGATCTCAAAAGCATAGTAAAAATTTTATAAGAACACGTACACCATAGGACCATCCGGAAACAGCGAAATAACCGTTTCACCATCGTAACATCAACCTTTAAAAAAATGTGTTTATTCTTTCTCAAGCCAAGATACGCAATTATAGCCTAATGTAGTGTGAAAGTAATACTTGTTCTCAAGGTACAAACAGGTCAGATTTATTCATTCATTCATTTTCTGAACCGCATTAATCCTAATTAGGGTTGCCAGGAGGCTGGCACCTATCTCAGCCGACTCTGGGCAATGGCAGGGTACACCCTGAATAGCATGTCATTGTAATTGATGTGATAACCGACTCAATCAGTACATTCAATTTCTTCATTTTATTGCCACATTAATGTTGCTGAGCCTCGACCGGACCAACTAGACCAACGACACCTTGGAGATTATATGCTGTGATCAAGGATAAATACACACAGTGAAAATTTGTGTTTTTTTATTATTATTATTTTTCTCCAGCTTAGCAGAGGGTTTTGTTGTTGTTTTTGTTGTATTTTTTTATATTGATTGTTTGTTTTTATAACCAGGCAATGCATATATTCAGTTTTATTGAAATTTTAATTGCCAAGTCTGAAACGCAAAGCCAGGACCCACCCGTCTTATTAATCCAGCTGGTAATAATTTTAATTCAAGGCTTCACTGGAAAATAACAAAAATAATTGAACGTGGGAACACGGCAGGATAACAAGTCGAAATCAATCAGGCTTTGATTGGAATGGAAGGAAATGCATAATGCTGATTGAAGCCTCATGACGAGAGCTTGCGACAATGTCTCCTCATCATCAAGGTCCATAGCCGTTAGGCCGTAAGTGCACGTTTCCAATTTCCTGTCGGCTGCACACTTGGTGACGATGGAGGACACGGTCGTTTTTATCCCGGACCTCGGCCGTTCCGGTATGTGGTCTCTGTCTGGTGTAAACATGCTCGGTGTTTCAGTCGGCAAAATTCCCTGATAATGCCCAACTCTTCTCCAGGTATGGGTGGCCGTTGGCTCTTGAATGAGTTCATGCGCCCGGGAGAACCGGTTTAGTCGCCAACCGCCTGACCATGTATCGCTCTCATTGTCACACTGTGGTGTAAGGAAAAAGCACCAAGCAAACAATATGAAGTGCAGTTAACACTATTTATAGTCGCTCGCGGAAGCTCGTAAAGTGAATTTTTGCTCATTGGATGGAGCAGATGTTTGGTAGGTTCGAAGCTTGTATCATGGACAAATCGTTAGACGGGACACTCGTTAGACGAGGTACCACTGTACAGTATATACATATATATATTGTGTATATATATATATATATATATATATATATATATATATATATTGTAGAGTTTTCCAGATCATCTTCTGTTTTTTGTTCATGTTTTATTTGAATCTATAGGAGCAGTATTGGGCAAAATTTTTATTCTACTTTAGGTAGAATTTAGATAGAAATAAAACATATTTGGGTCATTATTGAACCCTGAAGACCTACGTAAACTAAATAAAAACACTTAAAATGCAACTAAACATAGAGCAATGCATGCAAAAGATTTAGAAATGTTTACCGTGTTGTTTAAATAGTCGACATTGTGCCTGAGTCACTATACAACTAATTGGTTGTGAAGCCTGAAGCACTTTTATAATGAAAACAGACTTTCAACAACAGCTACAGCACCATTTTATCTCTCTCTTACTATGGGCTGAAAGCCAGATTCTTTATCATGCCTTCACTCGGTGTGCCTATCAGCAACATGCATTTACATAAAACCAGAGCAAAAATAAAAAGGGAAAAACCTCTGAATTCGTGTGACCGCCGTGTGGTATGAAGTCATACCGGCTGCACTGTCCTTTAAGAGGTTGGTCATCCATTTTCATTTCATCCATCAAAGCTTTCTTTAAAGGGTCCTGAAAGACTGTTGTGCTCTCCAGCAAGTATGGAATATGCTAATGCTAATGCTAAAAGAAAATGGTTCTCCTTTCAGGAGCATCGAGGGCATTGAGATTGGGAACATTCACAGAGGGATGTTTGAACCTCTCAGAAACCTTACGCATATGTAAGTCTTTCTTCTTCTTCTTTTTCTTGCTGCTGTGGAAACAGTCTTGTCCTTACTGAAATATTTTAGCCAGTGATTAAGTGATGATCTCTTCTTGAACAGTACATCAAGGATGTTATACTTCTTCGCTGATCCATCCTTCGATTTATCTTAAAGGTGCATGAGGAAAGATTTTCCTGTTGTAAGTCAATGGATTTCAGAGTAGGGTACATGCCAGATCATTACAGGACCAACAGACACACACAGCTATTCACATTTACACCTAGGGGCAAGTGAGATTATTCAGTTATCTCAGCCTACATTGGGAGAAGACTGGGGACATGATGAAGAGATCACCAGTGCATCACAAGGCCGACACACACACACATACACAACCATTTATACTCACACCCAGGAGAAATTTGGAACAACCAGCTAGTCAGTTAGTCCATCATGCACGTTTTGGGGCTGCGGAAGGAAGCCAGTATACCTGGAGCAAACCCATGTGAGCACCGAAAGAAAATGCAAACTCCACACAGTCATGCCCTCACCGAGCCCAGGACTCAAACTCGGAACATTCCTGCTGGGAGTAAGGCCTACTAATCACTACACCATTGTGCCACCTTCGACAGAATACTTTGTTTTTATTTCTTTATTTGTTGAATTATCCTCCTCGCAGTTTTATGGGCACCATACAGCACTGTAAACATAATCAGTCTACAATTGATTTAATAAGTGCAAATTTTACCCAATTTTCTTTCTTTGTGTACACCCTATTGTTATTACAAGCTTCTCTGTAAAGAAAAAAATAATAATCCAGTAATAAATCCACATACAGATGGGCAGAAAGTCAGATGTGATTCACATGTATCTGGTGATAAAAGCACAGATAATTGGAAGTGTTTACATCACTTCGTTTCTATAAACCAGCCAATTTTTATCTGACATATATAAACTTCAGCTCATATTAAGTGAAATATGCTGAGGTTAGGTTAATATCTGTGTACTGTTATTTTTGCCATTATCTCACTTTTTATTACTGACAAATTCACACCCTACTGTTGTAATTTCATGCACTTGCACGAAATTTCTTTAAAATATACATGTGTTCATGTGTATCAGGAAAGTTTGGGAGACTTGCTCTTCATTTCAGTTTAACTATCTCTGTTCACAGTCTGAATACAGACTGGTAATAACTGTCATACCTGTACGACTCCAGCCTGTACTTGATTCAGATCACCATTTCCAACTGAAGTGAAATGAGTACGGTACTGGTTTAGAAAACTGTCGTCTAACAACATGATCCAGTTCTCTTTTCCTCCTCACAGCTATTTTAAAAAGTTCCAGTATTGTGGCTACGCTCCTCATGTACGCAGCTGCAAACCCAACACAGACGGAATCTCTTCATTTGAGAACTTGCTGGCCAACATCGTGTTGCGTGTATTTGTCTGGGTTGTCTCTGCCACCACCTGCTTCGGCAACATCTTTGTCATCTGTATGCGCTCATACATCCGCTCAGAAAACAAGCTCCATGCCATGTGCATCATTTCTCTTTGCTGTAAGTATTTTCAGTCTTCGATTCTGGTTTGTAAATGTTTAGTTAATAGAAACAGTCAATGAATTGTTCATGAGAACAATTTATACAAACAGTTCATGAATTTTTAAGAACATTGGTTTATAGGAACAGTCCATAAATTTTTCATGATAATAGTTTGTTAAAAAAAAAAAATGGTGCTAGCCTGCCATAACAGGTCTTACACCCCTGCACACAAGTGCGAATTTTTTCCGGTAACATTTGCACAAAATCACATGAACAAGTAAAGTAAGGTAGTCGTTGAGCTTTTTACCCCCAAGTCTAGCGGCTCATCGGGCCGGTGCTTATTCCTAGTTTCCGTAGCGTGAAGCTACCAGGAGTTCAACTCCTCCTGGATGGGACGCGAGTCCATCGCAGGTTACCTTTCAAGTATATTTTTACTGGTACCCATTTATACTGCTGTGTGAACAGAGGCACACTTGTGGTTAAGACCTTGCCCAGTGGTCTTAGCACGGTGGGAGTCTAACTGGGATTTGAACACACAACCTCCCGAACATAATCCCAGCACCCTAATCAGTACACCACCGGCCCCACCAGACCCACATGAACAAGTTAATCCGTTTCATTTGTGACAATATCCCACATAAGAAAATGATTACCATGACCTGAGCAAATGACGGTTCTCTGGCTTTAATGTCACACAGATGACCAACAACAAATTATCTGGTAAAACCGCCATGAATTTAGTGTCAAGTCTCTGGAATGCATCAGCATGACTTGTGTCAGGAAACTGGGTGGATATATTTCACACATGAACATCCAATAACTGGAGGAGTCTTTTTTTCCTTTTCTCCACACTCCATCTTTCAACTTCAACTCTTTATCACAGTGGGAGCTGGTGAGCTGGTATTGACGGCATTTGGCAGACACTCGTGTCCACAGCGACATATAATTATCATTGTTATACTACAACTGAGCAATTGTCAAAGTAAACTCATTCCCCAAAACCCAGTTTTGTCCCAACACAGTAACAGGTTTTCATTAAGAGGCAAAACAAAAGTGTAGATATGAAAATAGGAAGCCATGTTTCTCGTAAAAACAGACAATGAGCAACAGTTAATGACTACACCAGCTAAAAATCCATGTTTAACTAAACTTAATCCAAGTATTAATGGATTTGGGTCATCACACAGACCTGCTTTAGGGTTTGAATACACATTTAATTGGCTTTGGTTTGATGTTGGGCAACCTTGATTTGCATGTAAATCTTCTTTTTTTCCTTTCGGCTGGTCCCTTCAGGGGTCGCCACAGCGAATCATCTGCCTCAATCTCACCCTATCCTCTGGATCTTCTTCTCTTGCACCAACTACCTTCATGTTCTCCTTCACCACATCCATAAATCTTCTCTTTGGTCTTCCTCTAGACCTTCTGCCTGGTAGTTCCAACCTCAGCATCCTACTACCAATATACTCACTATCCATCCTCTGTACATGTCCAAACCATCTCAATCTAGCCTCTCTGATTTTGCCTCCAAAACCTCTTACATGTGCTGTCCCTCTGATGGACTCATTCCTGATCCTATCCATCCTCGTTACTCCCAAAGAGAACCTCAACATTTTCATCTCTGCTACCTCCAGCTCTGCCTCCTGTCTTTTCCCCAGGGCCACTGTCTCTAAACCATACAACATCGCTGGCCTCAACACCGTCTTGTACACTTTTCCTTTCATTCTTGCCGACTCATTCTTTCATTCTTGACTCGCATGTAAATGATGTATGAAATGGTTTGCCAGTGTGTCACCGAGATAAAAAAAAATATATACAGTCATTATCCAAAAGCCCTTTAAAACAACATGGTAGAAGGTTGGAGGGGCTTTGTGAGGCACAAATGGATGTAAATTCATTCATTCACTGGCGATCGTTCTGAGTGATAGGGCAGCGAGTGTAGGCCGTCCCTCTGTCCTGTGAGAGCTTGGTCAATTCGCTCCCAAGGACACCTAGCCACAGACGACTGTGGCATTAAACCGGATTCGAACTTGTGGTCTCCGGGTTTACAGTTCGGAGATACTCAGGGTAGTCTTAATTCCATTTGTCAAACCGCTTGGTCTCGTTAGGGTTGCAGGGAGTGGACACACCCTGAAAATCTCACCGCTACCCGCAGGGAAACACCAATCACACTCACATTCACACCTATGGGTAATCCAGAATATCCAGGTAGCCTGTCTGCCTTTAAACTGTGTGAGGAAACTTACGTGCCCAGAGGAAACCCATGCGAGCGCAGAAACTCCAAATGTGCAAACACCACACAAACACACCCTGTCCGGGCACAAGGCTCAAGCCCAGGACTTTCTTGATGTGATGCAGAAGTGATGGTGTCTGTCTCCCCTCTTTATGGGCCACAGTTCTGTTTTGTTCAACTTTTCTGGAACTTTTTCCTTCGGAAACAACCAGGACAAAACATGCAGCTTTATGTAAATGTTCTACATCTCAGTTTGCACTCGAGTCTTTTTTCCTCTGACACACTTTCCTCTCATCAGGCTTTTTGTTTTTTCTTATTTTTATTTTATCTTTTTCATGCAACTTTTTTCTGAATAAAAGCCTGAGTCATCTTACTTTCAGCTCTTTCTGCCCTCCTTTCTTACGCAATCAGCTTTATTGACCATGAAATGAAAAACTGCTGTTTGGTTACATCTCTTTTATATGGCTTTAATCTCAGGATATCAAAGTTTCAGCTACGATCAGGTCATCTGCATGAGAGACAGAGGGAGACAGAGGGAGACGGACTGGGCACGTGAGGGTATGAGAGAGGGTGTGGGGCGGGGGGGGGGCAGAGTGCAAGAGAGAGACAGAATGTGAGCGAGCAAGAGAGAGAGAGAGAGAGACAAAGAATTGGAGAGGGGACAGAACAGAGTGCGCGAGTGAGCGAGCGCTACTGTGTGACGCATGTTCTGATTTGATTGGGAGATTTGCTCGAGTGTAAAAGCCGTTTCCAGTCTTTACGTTGAAGTCTGCATCATGCTTCAAAGGCAGCAATTGATTTTTTTTCTGCATAAACGACGAAAGGCTGACACGCAGCCCAGGGAATTCTGTACAAGTGAGACTTTCCCAAGTTGTGGCCTCTCTTCCCTTGTTGGACATGCGTCCCCGGGATTGAAATGAATGACTGCTCAGAAATCAAGAGGGATGAAAATTGGCATCCTGAAAATAAAGCTTTATTGAATGGCTGTCACAAGAATCAGGAGTCAGTAGTTAACAGATGCCTCTGTGGGGAAACTTGGCTGTCAGTATGTTGGAGCGTCCTGGAAATTCTTTGAAAAGCAGATCAAATTGGAAGGTTAGAATATCTGCCTCGCGGCAAGAAGGTTCTGATTTGTGGGCTCAGCCATTTCTGTCCAGGTCTTGCATGGGTTTCCTCTGGGTAATCCTGTCTCCTCCCTCAGTCCATACACATGCACATTAGGCTCATTGGCTGCTCCAAATTGATTGGGTGTGAATGTATGTGTGTACCAGCCCTGTGCTGGTCTGGTGAGCTATTCAGGGTGGATCCAATCATTGTGCGATGCCAAGTGAGAGGCTGTGGCCTTCCTGTGATCCTCATAGGATTAAACGGTTCGAATAATGAGTGAGTGGTTTGCATTTCTAATTGACCATTACGATGTTCCGAATAGTTTTCCAAGACGGAATATTGAGTTCAATCATTTGTGCTGCAAAAACGAAGTGAACCTTCATGTTTCCTGGACAGGTGCTGATGGTTTGATGGGTGTCTACCTGTTTGTAATCGGGGCATATGACCTGAAGTTCCGTGGCGAGTATAACCGCCATGCCCAGGCCTGGATGGATAGCTTGCCGTGTCAGGTGGTAGGCTCTCTAGCCATGCTGTCCACCGAGGTCTCTGTTCTGCTCCTCACCTACCTCACCTTGGAAAAGTATATCTGCATCGTCTACCCATTCCGCTACCTGACACCCGGTCGCAGACGCACCGTCACGATCCTGGTGGCCATCTGGATCCTGGGCTTCATCATTGCTTTCTTGCCTCTGGTGTTTAAAGGAGAGTTCAGGAATTTCTATGGGACCAATGGGGTTTGTTTTCCATTGCACTCTGAGCAGCCAGAGACCGCAGGAGCTCAGATATACTCCATCGTCATCTTTCTGGGTGAGTTTTTATCTATTTTTGGGCAGTTTTGAGGGGAGAAGCATTGGTAAAATAAAAAAAAAAGGGGGGGGGGGGGGGACACAACTTTGGACACTTGACCTAATCAGACAGCAAAAAGGATGCTCGTCTACCTGAGTGCCCCAGATTTGGATTCGGAATGTCAAGGTCAGAGGTGAAGGTCAGAGCAAGGTCAAAAGTTTTTTTTTTTTTAGATTGCTTTGACAGTTCAAATCGAGTGCCAATCACTGATGTGCATTCATGGGAGGCAGAGCCTCCCCTGTCAGTCTTTAAAAGAAAAAAGTTAATCATAAAACAAAACAAATGTCCGTGTCACCTGGTATGTATTACAAACCCTTTTCGTGTTCAAATCCAATTTTAAAATTATTTTATTTAGTAAAGAATAGTAGACTTTCCTTATGTCTGGTTCAGATACAGCGTGGAGCTGTGCAATGAGGCGCTACTTTGCTGTGCCGCTCGGTGGATCGTGTCAATGAAGGTACCTTGAACTCTCAGTGTCCTCCTAGTTTCAAATGATTCATAATCCCCATTGTACACTATGATAATGGGTTTCTAGAACTACTCCTGGTCAAAAGGTGTTCTCGTGTTGGGAAGACCTCAATTAGTCTGGTGTGACAGAGGTCAGGTTCTGCCCTAAGGAGGCCACTCTTAAAAGATAGTCTCATCAGGTCTACTCCGGCTTTATCTATTTTACTCTGGAAGTTTTTGCTGAAAGGCAGTGGTAGCCTGGTGGTAAAGGTGCCGGATCACTGATCCCAAGGCTGGCGGTTCGAGCCCCACTGCCAACAGGTTGTCACTGATAACCCAGTTTGCTGCACTGGGGGACAAAGACTGGCCGTGTCTCTTCATGGTGTCTTGGTCCGTGGCAGTCATAAGCTGTAAATGTTTTTGTGAAATGTGATATTTTTATTTGTTTTCTATAGGCCTGAACCTTGTAGCCTTCCTCATCATTGTGTTATCTTATGGAAGCATGTTTTACAACATCCAGAGAACAGGAACCCAAACGACCAAATACAGCAACCATATCAAGAAAGAGCTTACTGTGGCCAAGCGCTTCTTCTCCATCGTTATCACCGACTCCCTGTGCTGGATACCAATTTTCATTCTCAAGATTTTATCACTCATGGAGGTTGAAATCCCAGGTAAATGCTTTCCTCGGGGCTGTCTCTCTATCTTTCAGTGAAAATATAATCAGGAAAATGCCAGCTGCATCTCATCACTAAATAATCTCGCTGCGATTGGAAGTTCTTACAACAAATTATATTCTCAGAAAAGAATATCTGGCAAAACAAAAACAAAAAAGTATTGAAAAGTTCCAATAGTTACGATTGTGATTTCATTATGATGTGAGATCGAGGGCCACTGTTGGGCTCGTACAGATTAGTAAATTTATCATTCTGTTCAATCCATTCCCCCAGCATTTTATCTCACTAGGGTCAGGAAGGTGGGCAGAGGTGGGCCGGTGGTAAGGTGCTTGATCACCGATCCTAAAGTTTGGGGGTTCAAGCCCCACTGTCAATGGTTGTCACTGCTGTCTCCCCAGTGCAGCTAACTGGGTTATCAAAGGCCGGCCATGCCTCTCACTGTCTGTGGTGTGAGGTTCATGTAAAAGAACCATTGCTGACTTTCTGCAAAGCCATCGGCGTGTTTCTGCCCTTTGATGGGCTGGCGAGTTTTCTAGGGACCTCTCCCAGAGTCAGCTAAGATGGGTACCAGCCTCCCCGTGACCCTAGTTAGGATTAAGTGGTTCAGAAAATGAATGAAAGGATCACAGGGATTCTGGAAAACCAGATACAAAGCAGGATACACCCAGAACAGTTCATCAGTCCATCTCAAAGCCAACCCACACACAACCAATCTTATTCACACTTACGGACACTTTGGAAGAAATTGATTGAATTTGGTGTGAAGGATGGAAGGATGGAAGGATGGAAGGCTGGAAGGCTGGAAGGATGGATGGATGGATGGATGTTGGTTGAATCATTGATGCAAACCCTTAAAAGTTTAAAAAGTTTCCCTTTGCTCTTCATACAGGAACCATCAGCTCATGGGTGGTTATCTTCATTCTGCCCATAAATAGTGCTCTAAATCCCATTCTTTACACTCTGACCACACGGCCATTCAAGGAGACCCTGATCCAGGTCTGGACCAACTACAGGCAGCAGCGGCCATTGCTCAGCAGCAACCCAGGCCATCATCCTTCCTTTACCTGGCAGGAATTGTGGCCTCTTCATGAAAACAGCCAGAATGCAGTGTCTCCAGAGTACCTGGCACATCCCTCTGAGATGTCCTGCACATCAAGGACCTCCTAGCTGCTATATGTTGTACAAGCAAATTAAGACATGAGATGTAAAGCAGGGATCCTGCTCAGCCTCGGGGCTGTTCCTGGACAAACATATTTGTGGACAAACATATCCATATCTCTATATGCATAATACAGAGTGACAAAGTGAAGACCTCCAGTCAGTTCCTATGGAAGAGTGTGACTGTGGGTAGAATGTGGAATGAAATCAAGCCTCTCTTTGTTTTAAGCAGCATCATGTACCACATGTCCGAAGTACTGGATCCATGTTCTTCCAGGTTGTATTTTTCAGACTTTTTGCCTACTTGCCCTTGTCTCCTGTGAACCTCAAAGTGAAGTAAACCTGGCAAAGATCGTCTTGAAAAATATGCCTTGTGTCTTGAATATCATTTTATTTTGTGCTGAATATCGCATATATTGCCAATTAGCTCATCAATTTCTAAAGGGAGAACTCTCATAATTGTTGAGTGGGTTTTTTGTTTTTGTCTTTTTTAATTTAAGATTTATGCCCCCACCACACACACACACACACACACACACACACACACACACACACACTTAAAAAAGAGCTTGACATGAATTTTTTTTTTATTTTGATGTATCTGAAAAAAAAAAAACAGCACCACCGGTGGACATGGAAAAGACTACACGCATGAATGACTGATTTCTTTCCAGCCCATACTGTAGATTCACACACACCAAGTTCTGTCTCTTATATTAAATCCCTACTGAGACTAATTTATTGAAGCTTCCTGTATTGAGACATTCATAAAACACCATCAATGGTGTTTAAGAATTCAAGCTTAAGAATAAACACGAATGAGGTTGATGATTTTCTGAATTTATTTTATTTATTTTTAATTCCTTTCGGAAGCTGGAAATTAATTAGACAGGGTGGACATAATATATTTAAGTCCATAGGACAAACTGCAGAACATTTTGTGAACCTTGTTTTGAACAAATGATCAGGTTAATTGCGTTTCTGTTTGGGATTCAGACGAGGTACTGCCTAATTACTGTGCTTAAAACAGTTAAAAAGTACAAACGGTGCTGTCTGTCTTAAAAACAGTGTTTTCCTGTGTATATGTGTAATGAGTTTATGCTGAGAAATGAGACCTTGTTCTCAAATATTTTATCGAAATAGTTTTGTGAACCGTGAATGAAAGTTAATTCATAAGTTGTTTTGCTGTCAATTGTAATAACTTTTAAAATTATGAAAAAATATAAAAATAACAGAAGGTCTTTTTTTGTAAAAGGTTGATCGCTGTCGTATTAACATCTGTAATAGTGATGATCTCAAGTCCAGAACCATAGACATGGATCACTGCAAACATTTTCTGTCCAATCAAGATTTCAACTCGAGTATCCGAAGGAATAAAAGAAAGAAGAAAAAATTTGTTGTATAAAAAAAACCCTTTCTGGCGTCACAGTGGTGTAGTGGGTAGCACATCTGCCTCAGAGCAGGAAGGTCCTGGGTTCAAGTTCCAAGCGTTTGCATTTCTGGGTGGAGTTTGAATGATCTTCCCATGTTTGTTAGCTTCCCTGGCGCTACTCGGGTTTCCTCCTACAGTCCAAAGATATGCAAATTATGCTAACTGGCTGTTCCAGATTGTTCCTAAATTTTTGAGTATAGAGATGTCTGTTGGCCTCATGATGGTCCAACAAACTGTTCAGGGAGTACCTTGCCTTCGGCTGACATAAAAGTCTGTTGGGTTTTTTACATCCGAGCCTCGTGGCTCATCAGGCCGGTGCTTATCCCTGGTTTCCGTAGCATGAAGCGACCAGGAGTTCAACTCTTCCTGGATGGGACGCGAGTCCATCGCAGGTCACCGTCCCAGTATATTTGTACTGGGACCCATTTATACTGCTGGGTGAGCAAAGGCACATTTGTGGTTCAGACCTTGCCCAGGGATCTTAGCACAGTGGGGGTTTAACTGGGATTTGAACAAACAACCTCCCGATCATGAGCACAGCACCCTAACCACTACGCCACTGGCCCCTCATTTCGGCTGACGTAGCCTCCCGAATTGAATTTTTTATTAAGCTGTTTGGCAAATAAATTATATTTTCATTCATTCGTTTTCTGACCTGCTTTATCCAAATTAAGGGTCTCGGTGAGCAAGGCGTCCATCTCAGCCGGCTCTGTGCGAGGGAATAATACATCCTGGACAGCTCTCCAGGCCATCGAATAACAGGAACACGCTGACGGCTATGCAGCTACTCTTGACACACTGGGGGTCCAGCAGCGATGACCCGGTGATAGTGGGGCCTGAACCCGATGAGTAATCCAGCAGCCCACCACTGGACATATGATATTTTCTATATGGTGGGTCCCTGCACCACCTACAGTACAAATAGCCTCTGCCTCACCACTTAATCATCAGTATCGCGTCGTACAGCTACCGGAGTTATATTACAATAGCTATTAATAATAATTAGGTTTTGACAGCTTGTCGACGAGTGAACAGCCCCACCCAGAAGTGGAAAGTCGCCCAAACTAATTTATTCATCGTTAAGCGCATCATTCACTAACCGTGAAGAAATGAGTGATGGTTTGATGATGATGCTTTCACCCAATTTGATGGGGATGTTGCTTCAAATTGTTCCCTCACGCGCCTCATATAATAGTCATGTGCTCCTCATTTTATTTACACAATCTTCTGCCCTTCCAAGCATGAGTGAAATTTTTACATTTTTATCAGTGGTGGTTTCTCGTGCTCTGATATTGTAGTGTAGAATTTCTGTTGATTTCAGGTTGTGCTGTTTGATGTTTGAGGAATTAATGACGTGAATAATGAACTCCATTCATTGTTATGTTTCATGCACTTATGTGGCATGTCTAATTTTTATTCACTGAACTGTTTTTTTTTTTGGTTTTTTTGCAGAGTGTATTAATGCAAAAGCATTAAATGCTCAATAATTGTGTTTATGGTGCAAAGCTTTTTTTTTTTTTTTTTTCATAAATTATCATGTCTCCTGTATAAGTGTCATGGAATCGTATAACTATTGATTAAAACCCTGAGTGCCACCTGCACTGATGTTCTCATCGTATTTTATGATTAAGTGAATAATTCATCCTTTTTTTTTTTTTTTTGCATCGTCACGGAATAAACCATGACCGTTTTAACGGTCTGTCTCTTTCGGAAACGTGTAGAAACATTTTGTTCAAATGACCTCAGAATTCCTGGATGCAAAAGTGAATGCATCATGTGATTGCTCGAGTCTTTTCAGCTTATTATCCATAACATTTAATTTCATCATTGAAGCAGCACTGATGTGTAAAACTTTGAAATTTCAGACAGGATTATACACGTGTCTAAAATGCTTTACCGTAAGTCACACCAAGTCAAAGAAAATTACGCAGCCATCATATCTCTCGGTGTTGAGATTTCGATAAAGTAAGTTGTTTTAACTCGAGTTTAAAAACTGAGGACAAGAGTTGAAAATATAGCGAGAAATATCTCCAGTAATATAGTAGGCCTCCGCCCATTCGCGGTTCACTGGTCGCGGCCCTGCATACTCGCAGATTAATGGCAGCCCTGGAAATTACTGGCATGTGATTTAAATTTAGCCAATGGCTGAGAGCGTTTGTTTCTCCCTCCTGCTGATTTGTTGCAGATGATGTGTACACCCTTTTTTTTTTTTTTTTTTTTTTTTCTCCTTCACGCACATGTCATCAACATGATTGCCTGAATTGCAAAATAATTTTTTTTGTCATGTGTTTTTAATGATTATTTCAGCCCTCTGCTGTCACTCCAACGCCCTGAATCTTCTGTCGTTTCTGGTAAGGAGCCGCAGTGCTTTATTTATTCATAAATATTCTCACAGTACAAAATTAAAAAGCTTTTACCGAATCATTACTACATTTTGCTGCATTATTACTGTATTAATGAGTAAGACTGGCTATAGAATGTCTTTTAGGAGCTATTTTCGTGTACGTAATATCATACATGGGGTTTGAAAACTGCATCAATAATTCGCGGATTTTCAGGATCCACCGGTGGGGGCGGAACGCAACCCCCGCAAATAACAGGGGCCTTCTGTATTCTGAAAATCATTAATGTTGACCCAAAATAACAACTAGTTACATTTGCTAGAGGTCATGTTATCATTTGTGAGTTTATTTGCTTGTTTGACTCTGAGCAACTTCCCATCCACCAGTGTTACAGATCAATCTGAAATTTTTATTGGTGACCACCCAAGGATGTCCCCAATAAATTTTGTGAAAGAGAAATTAAACCCAAACTTGGTAAAAGCTTGCGTCCATCAAATGTCTTCACACCTGACGGCTTTGCAGCCTTCTCTTTATGAAAGTCAGCAATGGTTCTTTTACATGAACCCCTCACCGTAGACCCAGTTAGCTGCACTGGGGGGTGCACACTGCCGCATGATACCTCGAATAATAAAGACTATGGCCAAGCGAAGCTTTCTCTTACAAAGCGCCGCAGTTATGGAATAACCTTGCAGTTAATGTTTGGAACTCAGACACTTGGTTTTAAAGACGAGGTTGAAAACTTGTTTAAGCAAAAATTTGGTTAATCGCCTTTTATTAGATAAAGGAGCAGATCTGGGGGTCTCCGGCATAGAGAGTTCTGGTACACTGAGAGGTTGAGATGCTGTCACTCACTCAGCAAATTCCACTGATAATGGGGTCGCTAACTGCAATATGACTCGGGGTTCCCTCATGTCTGTCTTCTTTCTGGTTGTCTCTTTTAAGGTCTGCTGTCAGCATCACTCGTGCCAGAGTCCCTGCTTGCACTCGGCAATTTTTTTTTTTTAACTAATTACACTGTTTATAAGCATACCGAACAACCTCCTCTCTCTCTCTCTCTCTCTCTCTCTCTCTCTGTCCGTGTGTGTTTGCTGAGGTACACATGCTACTTCTGAGGTTACCAGTGATCCTGATTCTTCTTCTTTCTGAACCCCAAATCTGACCCGATGTGCGACTACATGGTTTTTAATTAGTTTCATGCAATTTAGATTAGGAGCTGAATATTATAAGAAATAAGTTTTTGTTTTTTGTTTTTTTTAAATGTGGGTTAAAAGATCTTACTTTGGTCCCAAAGAGACTGAGGTGATTTTGTGAAAGAAGAACCCATCAGAAAATATTAATATATTCTTTTTAATACTCCTGTGCATTCTTCTTTCTCATAAAACAGAGAATCTCAGTGACTCTCTTTTTCTTAATACTGTACTTTTAATAAATTTCCATAATTTTGCCCCGTATGACATACAGCAGATTTCTACCACATTTGGGATAAAAACATCATCTTCAGTATAGTTTGTACTAATTACCAGTGAATGGCTCTTCAGAGATATTATTTTCTTCCTGCTTAATGAACCAAATCTGTAGTGTTCATATGTGCAGCTGATCAATGTGGGAATTAGCAGATCGAGGAGGTGTGCACGTCGAAGAGGGAGGGATTAACGGTTTTTATTGTACACTGTTGTCCTGATTTACTGGTGATCTTTTCCTATCTTTTTCCTTCAGTCTTTCAGAAGTGAGCTCTCTCTCTCTCTCTCTCTCTCTCTCTCTCTCTCTCTCTCTCTGTGTGTGTGTGTGTGTGTGTGTGTGTGTGTGTGTGTGTCAGAGAAAATAACAAAAATGTGTCAACTTAAATCTCCCTCACAATAGCAGGTATGCATTACATCAGGGGTCACCGACCTTTTTGAAACCGAGAGCTACTTCTTGGGTACCAATTAATGCGAAGGGCTACCAGGTCAAAACACACCTCTGAAATTACAAATTTGCTCAATTTACCTTTAATTATATGTTATCATTAATAATTAATGATATTTATCTATGTGAAGATATTGATTTGATTTAAAATATATTCAAAAAAATTAGATGCAGCTCAATGGAGAGTGGCGCTATGGAGCTGTGGGCCTGTCCTAAAACTAGCAGTGAACAGGTCCGCGGGCAACTTATAGTGTCCTTGCGGGCTACCTGGTGCCCACGGGCACCACGTTGGTGATCCCTGCATTACATAATCCTTTAGAGGAGAAGGTGTTCAATTTTTAAAGAGTACACACGGATCAAGATATTAATACACAATCTAGAGCATAACCTGCCAATGGCAACTAATATTTAATGATAATTTTAAATGGTGTCAAAGAGACTGCATCATACTTTATGATTTCGATGAAACTACTTTTTTTTTTTTTTTTTTGGGGGGGGGGGGGGTTGTTTATTTTATATTAAATGCATGAATATAGGGACAAAAAACTGCAAAAATAGTTTTTGTCTGTGCGCCAGATAACTCAAAACATTACACATGGATCCGGATTTTTTTTTTTTTTCTAGAATAGGATGTCGTTCATATCACGAACCCTGGCGTTTCCTGGTGTTTAACAAACCCTGGCGAAGTCACATGGGATCTTCTTCTATCCTTTCGGTTTTTTCCCTTTCTCGGGGGTCGCCACAGCAAATCATCCGATTTGCACGTTTGATTTGGCAGAGGTTTTTACGTCGGATGCCCTTCCTGACACAACCCTTTTAACAAGGGACCGAAACACGCTGACGGCTGTGCAGCCTACTCTTTTACGAAAGTCAGCAATGGTTCTTTTACATGAACCTCTCACCATAGATAGTGAGAGACATGGCCGGCCTTTGATAACCCAGTTAGCTGCACTGGGGGGACAGTGGCAACCTTGTGGAGACTTGAAACCCCAAACTTAGGATCAGTGATCCTGCGCCCTATCCACTAGACCACCACTGTCCTCACATGGTGAATATGTGCCAAAAATTAATCAGATTGCCACTAGAGGGAGACATTTCATTTTAACTATGTCAAGTTATAATAAGCCATTGTGCCTGGCAGAGGTAATTTACACTCTGTGAGTGTCCCTCATGGAATCTATTGATGGACTAGATTTTTATCACTAAGTATATGCTGTAAATACCTGGCAAAATTCAGAGATCCAACTGGCCTCAAATGTGCATTTCAGAATAAGACTCACTGTACTGATGATTTATTTTTATCATGCAAATTCATATCTTTACATTAATATGCTTAAATGTGGAACACGAAGGTATGTATGGACTTGCTGGGTAGTGTTGTCTTCAATCAGTCACTGTAAATTGTTCCCAGAAATGTGCTCATGACTTTGACCAAGAATGAAGACTGTCCCATTCGATAGTATCACCTGACAGCATTTTGCCAGCTTTTTGCGTACTCATTCATTTTTCTGTGTGGATTTTCATTTCCACCAGAGATCGGGCTTCAGACAAGACCCTTTAAAATTTTGGAAATTATCCAGACCAAAAAAAAAATGCTGGATCCAGGAATTTTAACACTGTGAGGTAGAAAGATTTTTTGGAAGTGTGGTATTAGTTGGTCCAGCAGGGGGTACTGTGGCTTTTCTAATTTATTTCCAGAGTGGTTTGGGTTTGCACTCACCGAGTGCTCTTGTTTTCTTATGTTTTATGTTTTTTCTTTACATTTGTGTATCTGACATCTTTGAGTGCAATTTTAACAACATTTAAAGGCACACCTCTTCCATATTTGGCTGATTTTGCGATTAATAAGGATGAAAATTAGACATCTTTGCATGCTGAACATTTTGAATATGGTGCCAGTCTGCCCAATTTCATTTATATCTACATTTACAGCATTTAGCAGACATTCTCATCCAGAGCAACTAATAGAAGAGCTTTAAAGTCTCTATCATTGAATATATTCTTGTACTGGTTTGTTAGAACACAAAATAAGTATACTGTCAGTCAAACTCAGATAGTAGGGGTGTGTGTGTGTGTGTGTGTGTGTGTGTGTGTGTGTGTGTGTGTGTGCAACATAGTGCTTTAAGTACTGATGGAAAAAGCTAATTTGAAGATACCCAGTGACTCGGCTGTCTGGATGTTCAGAGGAAGTTCATTCCACCACCTTGGACCCAGAACAGAGAAGAGTTTAGATGCATTTTCCCCTTGTCCCTTGGTAGAGGGAGGGATCAGTCTCGCAGAGCAAGAGGATCTGAGAGAACGCGGTGCAGTGCAAGGTGTGATAAGTGCTTTGAGGTAGGAAGGCGCAGGTTCATTTTTGGCTTTGTAGGCAGGTATTAGTGTTTTGAATAGAATGTGAGCAGCGATAGGAAGCCAGTGGAGAGATTGTCGCAGTGGTGTATTGTGAGAAAATTTGGGAAGGTTGAAAACAAGCTGTGCAGCCTCGTTCTGGGTCATTTGCAGAGGTCGAATAGCGCTTAAAGGTAAACCTGTCAGGAGTGAGTTGCAGTAATCTAGTCTTGAGATGACAAAGGATTGAACAAATATCTGAGTGGCCTTCCTGGAAAGAATCCTTTGAATATTAAAGAGAAGAAATCAACATGATTGAGAAAGATTAGTGATATAATAAGAGAAGGACAGGCACTTATCTATGGTTACTCCAAGACTTCATCCAGTGCCTGAAGGAGTGATCACAGCATTGTCCATGGAGATTGCAAGATCTTGATGTGGGGGTGAGTCAGCTGAGATTAACAGCAATTCAGTCTTGTTGGGATTAAACATCGACTGGTGAGCTGCCATCCATGAGAAGATACTTGCCAGGCATGCAGAGATCCGGGCAGAAACATCCGTATCTGAGGAAGGAAAAGAGAGAACAAGTTGAGTGTCATCTGAGCCCTGGGGAACACCAGTGGAAATTCGGCGTGGAGAGGATGTGGATCCCCTCCATGTAACCTCATATGAATGACCTTCCAGGTAGGAAGCAAACCATTGCCATGCTACACCACAAATTCCTAGACTCCAAAGGGTGGAAAAGCAAGTCTTGTGGTTGACTGTGTCAAATGCTGATGAAAGCTTGAGCAGGATGAGGACTGATGACATCTTGACCGATCTTGCATCATGTAGCTTCTCTGGAACAGCCAAGAGTGCAGTCTCTGTGGAAAGTGCTGCTTTGAAGCCAGATTGATGAGAGTGAAGGAGGTTATTCTGTCCCCCCAGTGCATCAGAGTTATCAAAGGCCCATCATGTATCTCTCTGTCTCTGGTGAGAGGTTCATGTAAAAGAACCATTGCTGACTTTCATCAAGAGAAGTTGCATAGTCGTCAGTGTGTTGATGCCATGTGATGGCCTAGCAAGCCATCCAGGGTGTACTCTGCCCTCACCCAGAGTCAGCTGAGATGGGCGCCAGCCTCCCCATGACCCTAATTAGGATTAAGCAGTTGAGAAAATGAATAAATGAAAGGTTATTCTGCAAAAGATAGAAAGATGTTTGGTTATAAACAGTGCATTCAAGAATTTTTGCAAGGATAGAAAGTAGTGACACCAGACTGTAGCTGCTGAAGTCTAATGGATCCAGAGAGGGTTTCTTTAAGATGGGTAAAACCCTGGCTCTTTTGAATGCTGTTGGTATCTGTCCATATGATATGGCGTTATTGATGATGGTGGAGGTAAATGGGAGAAGGTCTTGAGAGACAGAGACAGGAGTATTGACGGTGGAATTGGATCCAGTGAGCAGGTGGGATGATTGCATGATGGGATGACTTGCTGGTGTCTTTATTTGTGAGACTGGAAAACTGTGCAAGGGAAGGGGAAGTGGAATCTACGCTGTATAGTGTAGGAGCTGGGGTGGGAGTAAATTTCTCACAGATTTGTTTAATCTTCCCATCAAAGAAGCCAGGAAAGTCTTCAGTGATCAGGGAGTATGGGGCAGCTGGAGCAGATGGATTGAGTAATGATGGAAAGACATGAAGTTTGCGTGGGTCTTGTGCAGCAGTGTCTAACTTTTTCTTGTAGAAGGCCATTTCGCAGAAATCACATCAGATGAAAATGTGGACAGGAGAGCATGGCAGGAAACCAGACCTGATTCAAGTTGAGATTTCTTCCACTTTCTCTCAGCTGCTCTGAGTTGTCTATGATTGCTTTGAAGTACCGCCGAGATCCAAGAAGCAGAACTAGAAGTCTTCTTGGTTTTTGTCAACAAACGGTAGAGGAGATCCATAGAAGCTGAGAGTGAAGAGAGAAAGTGTCAGTAGCAGATTCAAGTGTTAGGGAAGAAAAGGAATTAATGCCTGTGACTGGAGAGGGACGACTGAAAACAAGATCTAAGAGATTCCTTCCTTTGTGTGTTGGAGAGCACTTATTAAAAGTTAAAGAAAAGAAGTAAAGAAGACGGAGATGGCAAGACGACTCGAGCCTGTCAGAGGGGAGATTAAAGTCTCCCTGAAGAGTGAGAAGGGGTGTTGTCTGTGGGGAAAGTGCTGAGGAGTGTGTCCATTTCTTCTACAAAGAGTCCTAGAGGTCCAGGAGGATGGTGGATCACAATAATGAGGAGGCTGATTGGAGAGCAGACTATTACTGCATGAAGCTCAAAGGAGGAGATGGTTAGATGAGAAAGTGGTGTGAAGCACCAACTTCGAGACAGGAGTAGACCTGTACCAATTACTCATGGAATATGAGAGAAACATCAGCAGTGGAAAGAGGCTGGTGTAGCGGAGTTGTGAGAGGAAATCCAGGTTTCAGTTCGTGCAACAAAGTCAGTAGAGTCATCAGAAGCAAAGGCAGAGATGAAATCAGCCTTTTTCACAGCAGATTGGCAGTTCTAGAGTCCTCCAGTCACCTCATCTTCATCTGAAACTGTGACAGCAGTGGAGGGTCAGTCAGGTTGCTGAGACCACATCCTCTGGCTTGTTGGTAAGATCTTCTGGGTCTAAGAGAACTGAGCACAGTCATGGGTTTAAGGTACATGACTGCAATCTGGTTTATATTTGAGACCTCAGGCTTGCTGGTTCAATTTCCACTATTCAAAGGACTTGTTTTAATAAAATGGTCTGGTTCCCATCCGCTACAAACATCACGTTTTTAGTGGAGGATACCTTCAGTACTGGAAATACTTTCTGGGCTCTGCCCCCAATTCACACCTTAAGGAATCCTGAAACTACAGCTGATTAAGCACTACAGACTACAGAACCGGCTAAGAATCCTATACATAAAAATATTAGCGATAGAAACCAAGTCCAACTGAAGACAGTAGACAGTCATACAAAAGTCAAAATCCTATCTTACCTGAAGAGCAGAAATCCAGGCTAGAACTTAAAGCTCACTTTAGGACTAAACGTTTTAGAAAATTAATGAATGAAAGAATACATCAACTACGTACCAAGTACCATATTCTCTGGACCATAAGGCGCACTTAAAAGACTTTGATCTTCAAAAAAATCTGACGATGCACCTTATAATTCGGTGCGTCTTATGTGTGGATGTGGTCTCGGCTCCATCTCACTGACAACGTCAAAACCCAAGTGAAGCAAACTCATTCAGAGCTCACCATCATTCTGGTGGATTAACCAAATAACTCCAACCGCTAGATATTAGTGTCCAGGTCATAAGTCAGAGGGATCCGGGCTTCATGTCCAAATACAGGGTCCCCCTGACACCTCAAATTAACCTTCTTGAATTTAAAGTTACACTGATGCAGAGCCTTAAGAGTAATGACCTCCGTTCTGTAATGAACACAATACTAATGCACTGTCTCTTTAAGGGGGTGTGGCTGAGAGAAGGTCACGACCCAGGAAGACTCCTAATCTCCATCTCTATTGATCTGACTCCATGTGCGAGGGAATAATAGATAATAAAAAAATAATAGAGGGATCCGGGCTTTATGTCGAACTCGTGCAACTGTTAAACTCTGACACTGAAGATGAAGAAGTTGATGGATTTGTGGAAGAGGAATGAACTGAAGTGAGTTTATTGTTTTATATTGCTGCAGCTGAACAATGATGACGGTTATTGTGAGTTGAATCAAGTTTGGTTTGTCTGACTATTGTTTTGCTTTCTGCGCCTTATCATCTGGTGCGCCCTGTGTATGAACGGAGGCTGTTCGTTGCTGATGTGCCTTATAACCCAGTGCGCTTTATGGCCCGGAAAATATGGTGAGTAGTGCCTTTCCTGCTGGTGTGGTTCACAATGTGAACACATTTACACACTCAAAATAATGTGTAGAAATATACATATTGAGACACAGCATGAGCGAAAATTCCATGGAAATTTATCCATAAAAATTTGGACACAGATATACCCGCCCAGTCCTAAATAAAACCATATCCGTTGCAATATCTAGCTTAGCAACCAAGTCAGAAACCTTTTTTCAAGCCTCTGGAAAATTCTGTATTGACAAATACATCAAGAACAATCTTTGAAATTACCAAAGCAATCGATGTCATTTTGAATTCTTTTCAAATTCTAAAGGTGTCACAACACTGTGTCACGCATGCCACACTACAGTTGTATCAGTGGCCACAAAACAGTCATTGAGCTGAAAATAAAAGCTTATAGGTGCCCTTTAACCAGGATTACAGCGAAACCCTCTCGACGGCTTGTTTACCGTCTGGCGCTGTGTGCTACTGGTTGGCTACGCTGATCCTGCACATATCTCCAGGGTGCTCTTGTGATCTTCCTAGAAGTCTGCATTGCTTAGCCGTGCATACCGAGAATGAAAGTGCCATGATGATATTGATGTCATGGACTTTGGAAATATGCTATTAAAATGCCCTGACACGTACTGAAGAGTCGAGTTTCCATAAGATGAAAGTGAGAGACTGCAGAAATTACGTCAGTAGGCTGAGTAGTCACCCCCCCCCCACCACCACCACCCCATGTACGAATGAGAGCACTATTCACCAAACTAAATCATAACACTGAATATGGATCAAAGCATGTAGACGGGAGTTCTTGGTAATGTAAACCAGCCCTGTCTGATTCCATGGCTGTTTCCTGTTCATCTGTTCAGGTACCACATAATTACCCATAATTCCAAGCTTGTTGGCATGGGGCTGACATAAAGCACGTCTTTACCCCCATATCCCACCACCTCCACACTTCACCTTTACTTCTATAGAATCAGCAGTTACCAGGTAGCATTAGGTGTGGAAATACAAACTGAAGCAGTCCAAGCAATAAAGAAAAATATTCATAGAAAATAAAAGGATTAAATTTGGATTTAAAGGTACAGTTCATTGGATAAAACAAACATTCCCATCGGAAATAATAGAAAACCAATTAATCCGCTCCAAACCCCTGCCAAACTCATATAGCCTGACACAAGCACGTATATGTGACCTAATATATTAAAGATAAACATGTAAAAACAAATATTTCATAATAATAATACATGTACATTAACATTAAGAATAAATAATAAAACAAGAATAATAGATAGTGCGGCCTCCCCACAACCCTAATTAAGTGATAAACAGTTCAGAAAATGAATGAATGAATGAATGAATGAACGAATCCCCAGGTTTAATTAATAAAAACCTCTAACAGGTAATTCTGGGAACAGATCATAGAGAAAGGTGAATGTTTTTAGTTGCAGTCCCTCACTGCAGTCTCACACACACACACACACACACACACGTCCAAATAGTGCCGGTTGAAATATCACCTGCCCATAAGCCAAAACTGAGCAGCTTATCCTGAAATACACAACTAATTCAACCAGACTCACCGGACTCAAGGCAATCAAATGAAAGCTACATGCAAAATATACAAAGAAAAAAAACCCACAAAAAGTAATTTAAAAAAGCACTTAGATTTGTTTTATTTACGATTAATTGCAGGTCGATATCATACATGACTCTCAGCCAGCACAGGGTCACGTGTTTAAAGGTTTTTGAAGAGATTACAAATTTTTTTTCGGCCAGCTGAACCCAAAACCAACCGGGGGAAATTTTATTTCGCCCTCTCATTGTTTACATGTGATTTAACCTTCATTCAGATAGACAGGTTCCTCAGTCTCCAGCTTCACTCTCCGTCCAGAACACACACACAGCTCAAGTAAATAAGATTATGCAATTTTAATCATCGTCCTCAACTCTATGATCTTTATATAAATGTACAGGGTGTCCCAAAACAATGTACACATCTTTTATCATTGTTTTGTTGAATACAAATGCACCACATGCACCAGACCTCACACCACGACACTTCTTTTTATGGGGAACCTAAAAGCTAAAAGACGACGTCTACACAGTGAGACCTGCAACAGTCATTGAATTGAGAGCAGCTATTAAACATGAATGTGTGCATGTGTGCTATTCCATCACTTCGTGTTGTGGGTAGTGTCTGGGCCAGGCGAACAGGCGCTGAAAAAAAAAACAATAGAGTGATGTTTTAAAATTATTTTACATGTTGAAAATTAAACGAATTATAATAAACACCTCGTTTACAATTATTTAAAGTGTGTATACATTTTTTTTTTTTTTTGGGGGGGGGGAACACCCTGTATATATGACGTCAATCACCATCATCAGAAGCACATCTGAGTGGCGAAGAAAATGACGTCTAATTTCCATCGAAACACAGTCAGTCACTTTTTTTTTTAGTTATTTTCCACGTCGACAGGTGGCAGTCTCCATTCAATTTACCAAGACGTCAGAAAAAGAAGAAGAGATATATTTTGGTTCTCCGACGGCTGTTACTGTCCCATATGTCGTGCTAAATCTTCGTGCATGTTTATTTAACACTGCAGGTGACGTTTATAAGTCCAAACGCAGGATTTTTTTTTTATATTCAGCAAACCTTTAGATTTCTTTATGTTTCCTTCCGGCAGGTGTTCACTTCAAGGTAATGTATGTGATGTCGATTTTCTCAGTTAATGTTCCATTTTGGCTGGTCGCATCCCAATAACAGTGTTTACTATTATTAAGTGCACTACACAAGGAGGTGAAATAACAGTTTACAGGTACTGTTTAGCGAGTGCACCCTGGAGTAATGAAGCGGTTTGGGATGTACCCACTGTTTTGAAAGAAACGCCAAGTATCAAATAAATGTCTTTATTTTTGCTTTATTTTGCTTATGAGATTGTTCCTAAAGATCTCCAACGTTATAAAATAAAAATATATTTTTTAAATCTTGGGTTTTTTTTAAGTCACCAACCTCCAGCCATTAGCTTAGCTTAGCAGGACAGTAGCTAAAACTGGAGCAAAGGTCACTTAAGTAATATTTGTCAGGAAGAATGTGAAGAGTTCAACAACTGTTTTTAAAATCTTAATTACAGTATATTATAAAGAATTACTGCATGCTAACCCCTTGTTAGCTTATTAATGTAGTACTGTTTGCTCACAGATGGATGTTTTGGATGAAAGTGGAATTTTATCCCGAATTCTTTCTTCTATTGCAGAATGACTTGAATAGTTTTTTTTTTTTTTTTTTTTACTCAGAATTACAGAATAAAAGTCCTTTTAAAAAATGGACTTGGCCATCTTCTGGGTTTTTACTGCTGCCTATAATTCATAGTATAAATATTGTAGTGAAGTGTGATGAAATAAGAATGTGCTTTAGTGTATGGACATTAATAAAATACAAATATTTAAATAGCAATACAAGTCGGCGCCCTTCCCACGAAATCAATCGTTCCAGAGCCGTTTTCGTGACGCGGGGTTTCAACAGTAGGGGTCGCATCTTGCATGTTAAACGCCTAATTCGTTCCAAGGCTCTAGTCAAACCCCATAAACCCTTTAAAAATGATAAAAGTACACAAATTTTGTATGAAATATGTGTTAAAAGTAAAAAATTTATTTGTTAAACATTTTATTAACATATTAAACCATTGTATTAACATATTTATTAATTAAGCCATCAGTAAACATTTTTTATTAACACACACACACACCCTCTCTCTCTCTCACTCTTGCTGCGGGCCACACCCACAAGATGTGGAATGCATTCCCTGCTTGACAAACTCAACTTTAATTTGATTCCTTGAGGGATCGGAATTCCAGATGAGCTCAAATGCGCCCATTTACTGAATTAAAAAACTTTAAAAACTAAACTAAAGAGTTAAGCTTCTTTCTGTCTCTATCTGGGAGGCCAGTGGGGCGGGATGTTGAGGGACAGCCAATGAGAGAGCAACTCGCGCGTCTTGTGAAATTTTGATTGGCGCGTTTGAATTTATTTTCGTAAGAGGGAGTTATTTTCATATCCAGGGGACGGAAACTTAGGAAAACGATCCTCGTAACCCGGGGATTTCGTACCCAGGGGTCTTCGTAAGGAGGGGGCCGACTACTTCATTTTGGTGAAGTGGTCACCACTTTTCAGAGACGACAAACTGATGGTCAGTCAAAGGGCAGCATCAGCCAGTGACAAAGATCCATCAATTTGAGTATTCCTCTTTCGATGGTAAAGAATTCAAGAGTGAAGGTCAGACCACCACGGATCCACAATCAGGTCGATGTGGAATGGAGAAAGACACTTTTGCTCTGTGAGGAGAGCGGTGGAGAAAAATGCCCCTGTTCCAAGGCCACAGAATGGCAGAAGACTCCAAACCAACTGAGAAACTGTAACGCGCCATCGTCATCAAATGTACTCTCATGGCTGAGCTGCAAACACAAAGCGTCTTCACTGACCAGCAAATTTTTGTTCTGAAATTTTGGGTGTCTCCGCTTATTTCTGGTCTCTGTATATACAGTACTGTGTGTAAGATTATGGGGAAGGAAAAAAATCTTGATTTTGCTTGGAATTTTCAGTTCGAATATAATTTTTGTTTTACGAAGTTTTTTTTTTTTTTTTTTTTTCATGTAATTTATCTCATCTCATCTTCCACTTAAACCGGGGTCGGGTCGCGGGGGCAGCAGCCTAAGCAATGAGGTCCAGACGTCCCTCTCCCCAGCCACTTCCGGGTCATTTCATCCGCTTGTATCCACAATCTTGTTCTTTCGGTCACTACCCAAAGCTCCATAGGTGAGGATTTGAAGGTAGATCGACTGTAATATTGAGAGCTCTGCCTTGCGGCTCAGCTCCCTCTTCACCTTGACGGACCGGCACAGGCTTCACTTTACAGCAGAGGCTGCAGCGATCCGTTTGTCGATCTCCCGCTCCATCATTTCCTCACTGGTGAACAAGACCCCGAGACACTTGAACTCCTCTACTTGGGGCAGGACCTCATTCCTGATCCGGAGAGTGCAGTCCTACTGAGAACCACGGCATCGGACTTGGAGGTGCTGATTTTCATCCCGGCCGGCTCGCACTTCGCTGCGAATCGCTCCAGTGAAAGCTTGAGGTTTCGGATTGATGATGGCAAAACGACAGTGTCATCCACAAAAAGCAGACGGCCACCAAACCAGAACCCTTCAACGCCTCGGCTGTGCCTAGAAATTCTGTCCATAAAAATTAGGAACCGAATCGGTGACAAAGGACAGTCTTGGCAGACTCCAATGCTGACTGGAAATGAATTCAACCTGTTTTTCCCAATATGGACCAAACGCTGTCTCCGGTGATACAGCAACCAAATGGCTCGTAGCAACGGGACCGGGATTAGTTGTTGTTGTTTTTTTTTAATATAATTTAATTTAATTTAATATAATTGTATATACTGTTCTGGGTCAGTGGTGGTAAGGTGCTGGATTGCTAATCCTAAGGTTGTGGGTTCAAGCCCCACTTTCAACAATTGTCACTGCTGTCCCCCCAGTGCACTAACTGGGTTATCAAAGGCCGACCATGTCCATCACTGTCTGTGGTGTGAGGTTCATGTAAAAGAACCATTGCTGACTTTCGACAAGAGGAGCTTCATAGCAGTCAGCGTGTTTCTGCCCTGCGATGGCCTGGTGAGCTGTCCAGGGTGTACTCTGCCCTCGCCCAGAGTCGGCTGAGAAGATCGCCAGCTTCCCCACGACCCTAATTAAGATAAAACGGTTCAGAAAATGAATGAATGAATATACTGTTCCTTTTTTTTTTGTCAGCACGGAGGTGTGTACGTGCACTGAAATCTCTTCGGACTGAATGGCTGGCTCCGCAGGTCTCCGCAAGACGATGCTCTTCTGCTTCAGTGCCACGCATTACATCTCATTATACCATCTATCCACGCGACAAAGATTCACGATGGGAAGGTCAGTTGTGATGAAAGTGTCCTTCACTGATATGAATAATGGAGCAACTTTATACGATATTAATACTGATGTGTACGTTATATACGTTTCCTGCTAATTATGAATTCTGGTAAAATTCCTTTTGGTGATGAAACATTTCCAAACGTGCAGTTAATGGAGAAAAAAGATCTTGTTTGCATTTGTGTGAAGTGTAACTGATGAGTAGATGTTCCTCCATCATAACCTTTAGATCCTTGATGTGTACTTGTGATAAATTTCTATAACTTTCTCTTTGAAATCATCACGTATGACCGCAGCGGTTCTATCAGGCAACGTCGGCCCCTTTTATAAGTGTGTGAGTGCGCCGACAAAACCTGAACACTCAGAAGGTGGTGGTTTTTTTTTTTTTTTTTTTTTTGGTTTTTGCATCTGTAGTAATTCTCATCATGTTGAGGCAAATGCTGTTGAATTTATTCGAACACTTCAGCAGTGGGTGATGATACGAAAATCAACAAAATCACATATCTACTTTGATGTTGCAAGATTGACTTGGGGGGAAAAAAAAATTATTATTATTATTTTTTTGATTCCCGGGTTTGGATTTCTTTATATAGTTTGCATGCGCTTTCTGTGCTTGTGTGGGTTTCCTCCGGGTTCTCCTGTTTCCCTTCCACAGTCCAAAATGGCGCACATTAGGGTACCTGGCCGTTCTAGATTCCCCCCTTGGTGTGTGAGACTGAATGGCTGTGTTGCCCTGTGATGGTCTGGTGAGCTGTTTAGGATGTACCCATGCCCTCGCCCTTTACCGGCAAAGATAGACTCCAACCCCCCCCCGCAGTCCTAGTAGGATTAAGCAGTTTGTTTGGCAAACGAGAGACAGAAGCAGAGATGAGTGTCTGCTTTGTGATGTTGACGTGATTTGTTGTTTCTCCTGCAGGCGTGGACATGGAGCGCTTCGGAGATGAGGCAGATGTTGTGATCGTGGGCGGCGGTCCTGCCGGTCTGTCGGCGGCTATCCGCCTGAAGCAGTTGGCTAATCAGAATGAGAAGGAGCTACGCGTGTGTGTGGTGGAGAAAGCGTCTCAGATCGGAGCTCACACACTTTCCGGGGCCTGTTTAGAACCCAGTGCTCTCAGCGAGCTCTTTCCAGACTGGAAGGAAAGAGGGGTATATGGAAACACACACACACATACGGTTCAAGAGGTTGAATTATTTTTATCGTTTTTCATAGAAATCCTGTGTTTTCTTGTCTTCAGAGTAAAAAAAGCCTGTTTGTTTTTCTGACATTTGCTTTTCACAAAAAAGAAAAAAGTAATACATCGTGCATGTCTCGTTTATTCCCTCGAGACGTGTCAGGTGATGTATGAAAGCTGTGACTCTAATGCCGTTGCTGACTTTTGTTGACAGTTTGATTAAAAAGCATTATAAAGCCAGTGACCTGCTTTCTCGCCAGCGAACCAATTACTGTGTTTCTCTGTCTTTGTGTATCCACCGCGGCAGGCACCGCTCAACACACAAGTGACGGAGGACAGATTTGCCATTCTCACGGAAAAATACAGAATCCCTGTGCCAATACTTCCAGGTAAAGGAATAAGGCCAGGCTTAAAAAATTCTTTGTTGGCAATAACATGATAAAATTCACCCGGGAGGGAGGAAACTTTTTTTTTTTTTTTTTTTTGTGCCTCTGCAGGCAACACAGGATTCGCAGGGGAATTTTTTTTCATCCATCATGCTATATTGTGTGTGTGATGTTGTAAACACAGTAGAATGAAATAAATATCTTATATTTGAAATCAACATCCTGAATATCAAAGTTTATTCTTTTTAATATTGGAATCATCAGAGTATCAAGGTTTCTTCAACATATCAACTTTTAATATTGCCGTCGACAATGTGTCACATGAGAATCGCGGTTTCACGGAACTGGTGAAATTGACCAATCACAAGTCTCAGTTCATGCTGATTTCGCTTTGGTCACTTTTTAGTACGGTGTATGATGGGACACACACGCGTTTTTTTCAACACAACCGGCCGGTATATTTTTATTTTTTGCGTCTGTGAATGCTCAGGAGGGATTTTTATGTAGTTTCAGCCCAACTGGCCATGTTACCGCCAACAAAGAGATTTTTAAGGCTGGCCTGAGGATGCATAAACAAGTAGAGGTTTATGCAGCATTTCTCTATCAGTGGAACACACAGTCTCTCCCTCTTTATCCTTCCTTCTCTCTCTCTCTCTCGCTCTCTCTCCTTCCTTCCCTCTGTCGGTGTCTCTCATATATTGATATTTATTTTGGATCCTGTAGTTGAATGTTTATTTTTAGGACATAATTCTCAGGTCATCTCGTGGTGGTGTTGTCTCTCTTTTCTGTGGACAGGTCTCCCAATGAATAACCACGGCAACTACATTGTGCGTCTCGGTCACTTTGTGCGCTGGCTGGGCGAGCAGGCTGAAGAACTCGGAGTCGAGCTGTATCCGGGGTACGCTGCAGCAGAGGTTAGAACATCATGAACCTCCTCTTTTTTTTTCTTTCTGTCTTATACGCCTAAGTATTCAGAGTTTTAGGGCATTTCATGATGTTGGATTCATTACATGTCCATCGTGCTGGTGTCCAGAGTTGAAATAAACGAGGCGCCTTTAAACTTGTCATCTGAGATTCCGGTCTTTCACAGGTGCTGTTTCATGAAGACGGAAGCGTGAAAGGAATCGCCACCAATGATGTCGGGATCGCCAAGGATGGTTCTCCAAAGGTCCGTGACTCCTTTTCAAGATTTCAGTTGTGCTCTAATTTTCTGAATATAATCGGTTCAGTTCATGTTGAAATATGATGAGAACGATGCAGCATGCAGCCACACACCCAGTGTCTGTTGCAGGACGTGTTTGAGCGAGGCATGGAGCTCCACGCTAAGGTCACGCTGTTTGGAGAAGGATGTCATGGTCACCTGTCCAAGCAACTCTACAGCAAGTTCAACCTCAGGGAGAACTGCCAACCACAGACCTACGCCATCGGCCTAAAAGAGGTGATGGATCCTCCTCTTCCTGATAAACCGAAAATAATGATCTGCCCAACAGACCAGTGCTGCCAGTCTGAGGTTTTTGCTATGAACCCAAACGGCTGATTTTATTGATTTTTTTTTTATATTTATTATTATTTTTGTTATATGCCAGGGATGTCGGACGTTTTCACTGAGGACCAAGTCCCAAAATTTGTCTTTCACCAAAGACGAAATAATCACTGAAGATTCATTTAAGATGCATCATGAAACGAAATCTGCATGGTAAAATGATCATGGTGAGAAGCACGTGAAAAGAGAACCCATTGCTGTCATTCATGGAGAGTACGCCATTGGGCTGCTATCGGTGTGTTTCTGTCCAGTGATGGCCTGATGAGCTGTTCAGGGTGTACTCTGCCCTCACTCGGAGTCGGCCGAGGGTGGGTGCCAGCCTCCCCGTGATCATAATTAGGATTAAGTGGTTCAGCAAACGAATCAAAGGATTCTTTTTCAGTTTTTGTGAGATCAGTTGATGCCCCCTTTAGTGGAAGTATGATGAATTGCATTCCATGGTAATGTTTGAGACAAGGAATGTATGATAATCGTATTCTTTAAGCCGGATTTCACCCGTGGGGCTTGAGTGTGACCCCTGAGATATATATATATATATATATATATATATATATACACACACACACACACACACAGTGGTACCTTGACTTACGAGTGACTTTTATAACAATTTTCGCATGACACGAGCTTCGATCCCACCAAAAATCTGCCCCATCCAATGAGCAGAATTTTGATTTCCGAGCTCTGCTAGGGAAATGGCTTTTCTGATCCGATTGGCCTCGTATTTTTCCCACATGTATTCTTCCGCACTCCAAGAATGCCTTGTGCAGTGCTTCTCAATTATTTTGTGATGCCCCCTCTAGGAAGAAAAGAAAAAAAACCATTTCAAACACCACCACCCCAGCACGGGATGAGAGTGTGTACTGCACTTCATGTCATTTGCTCGGCACTTTTTCCCTACACCATAGGGAACAGTGAGAGCACCACTGCCAACTACTGTGGAGGGTGCACAATCACACTTAATTCTAGTACAGTATAGCAAAAAAGCATGTTCCCCAGGGTCATAGACACAGATTTTGCTGGCTGCAGAGGTATTGTGTTTTTGGGATGCATCAGGATGTGCATCACATTGCCTGTGCTGGAGACTGAACATTTATTTCACGGACTCTGTAGTAAATACCCTTTCTTCTTCTCCAGGTGTGGCTTATTGATGAGAAGAAATGGCGACCTGGTCGGGTGGAGCATTCAGTGGGTTGGCCCTTGAACCGAAACACGTATGGGGGGTCCTTCTTGTACCACCTGAATGAAGGGGAACCACTGGTGGCTTTGGGCTTCGTGGTGAGTTTAAAGAATAATAATGAGAAATTGAGTGACCTCCATTGATTCTTTTTCTCGTTTTCAACCCATGAAACCCTCCATAAACATATTGTGTCTCTCTCTCACTCACTCACACAGATCTGAATAGAGGGATCATAAAATTGATTGTTTAGTCTGAGACACAGGCTTTGGTCACATGTGTGGTTGGGGTCCATTATTCTGAGATTTAGGGTCTGGTTCTTTATTTACTTGTTTACAAGTTGAGCTTAATAGTTCAACTCTGAAAAGTTGCACTGTGAAACTTCCTGCTGTGTATATGTGCTTGTGCAGGTGGGTTTGGACTACTCTAACCCTTACCTGAGTCCATTCCGAGAATTCCAGCGCTGGAAGCACCACCCATCCGTGGCCTGTACTCTTGAGGGAGGAAACAGGATAGCGTATGGAGCCAGAGCTCTAAACGAGGGTGGTTTCCAGGTACCATGGGTCAGAATTTGAAACATTTTACTGTATCTGACATCTAATTAACCCATGTTGGGTTTTTCTTCAGTCTATACCTAAGCTGACGTTCCCTGGCGGTGCTCTGATTGGCTGCAGCCCGGGCTTCATGAACGTCCCCAAAATTAAAGGCACACATACTGCCATGAAGAGCGGCATGTTGGCAGCAGAGGCCGTCTTTAACAAGCTGACTGAGGAGAACCTGGAGTCCGAGACAGCTGGTACATGACATGCAGCTAGTTGTATTTAAGAACATGAAGCTGAAGGGATGGAATATATTTTTTTTTTGATGTTATTGTTAGGTGTCTATGTTCCTGAGTATGAGGAAAATCTGAAAAATTCCTGGGTCTGGAAGGAGCTGTATTCCGTAAGGAACATCCGGCCTTCTTTCCATAATTACTTTGGGCTGTATGGGGGGATGCTGTACACCGGCATCTTCTACTGGATACTGAGGGGGAAAGAGCCCTGGACATTGAAGCACTGTGGTGAGAAAATAACACACAGCCTCTTAAAATATAAAGTAAAACCCACTTACATCAGTTTATAATTAAAAAAAAAAAAAAAATTGGCGGTTTGTTTTTATTTATTTGAGGCGTGGACTCCGCCCAGTTGAAGCCAGCAAAAGACTGTACACCCATCGAGTACCCGAAGCCCGACGGGAAAATCAGCTTTGATCTTCTCTCTTCAGTGGCGCTCAGTGGGACCAATCATGAGCACGACCAGCCTCCTCATCTCACGCTAAAAGACGACAGTGTTCCTGTAGCGCAGAATCTTGCCATCTATGATGGTCCTGAACAGAGGTTTTGTCCTGCAGGTGTGTCGATTTTTTTGTTATTTTATTTTTTTTTTTTTAATTTATAACTTACCGATTAGTTAGACCTGTTCTCTATGGTATTTGTAGATGTTTATAAAGTCATTGCGAAGACCTGAATGTAAATCTGACTTCCTGTAAGTTAGTTACACACATCAGCTGAGATCCTGGAGGCAGAGCTTCATGAACATGGGTATAGATGGGAATGCGCTCATGCAGTAAATACATTTAAAAAAAATAATAATAATAATTCAAATGTCAAATCACAACAAAACTCTGCTAATCTTGTCTAATGAACAAGAAAATAAATTACAAAATTGGATTTAAATCCTCAAATCTGATTGGTCGAAAGATTTTGAACAACAGGAAATTACCTAGGCACACAACTTTTAAGATAAGGGCTTCCGGATAGGAATTTTAGTTTAATTCACAAGAACTGTGATGTCACATTTTGGCAGTGTAGTTTTATGATCAGGTTTCGCTGTTAGGGAGAACAGTGGTACCTTGACTTATGAGCGTCTTTTATAATGAATTTTCCAAGATATGAGCTTCGATCCACCAAAAATCTGCCCCATCCAACCACCAAAATTTTCATTTACAAGCTCTGCTGGGGAAATGGCTTTTCCAGGACAATTAGCCTCGTATTCTTCCAAGAGTATTCCTCGAAGCTCCGAGAACGCCTTGAGCAGTGCTTCTCAATTATTTCTGTGATTCCCCCATAGGAAGGAAAATATATATATATATTTGTTCTCTTCACATCCCCCCAGTGCCCCGCCCGCGACTATAATATTTACTGCACTTCATATTGTTTGCTCAGTGTTTTTTCCCTACACCGTAGTGAGAGCACAACTGCCACCTACTGTAGAGTGTGTGCAATTTCACTTACTTCTAGTACAGTATGGCAAAAAAAGCATGTTCCCCAGGGTCATACGCACCCCCCCCCCCAACCCCCACCACTATTTGGGAAGCACTGGCCCTGTGAGAGCTCACCACAAGCCTTTCCTCACTGGCATTCGTAGCGTGCACAAAATTCTCCTCCTCCTATTACGCACCACCACATGCCTGCTCGCGTGACCGCTTCACCACAGTCAATGATCAGAAGAAGAGTTATTTGACTTTTATCGTTTTATTATTCATTATTAATGTTAAATGTACATGTATTCTTATTAGGAAATATTTGTTTTCACATGTTCATCTTTAATATATTAGGTTAAATATACGTGTTTGTGTCAGGTTCAGTTAGGGAGGGGTTTGGAACGGATTCATTTGTTTTCTATTATTTCCTTTGAGAATTTTTGTTTTATCTAACGAAATTTTGACTTACGAGCTCGCCCTCGGAACGGATTAATTTCGTAAGTCCAGGTACCACTGTATTTAGTTTACATTCAGGAGCTATGTGGTGGTGCAAATGTATATGGCACAGGTAGTCAGGTAGGAGTTGTGTCCAGTCTGGTTCGATGCTACTTGTAGTTCTTTGTCGTGACATCCAATTTAATCAGGATTGTATTGTATTCAACCCCCCCCCCCCCCCCTTTCCTGCTCAGGTGTGTACGAGTTTGTTCCACTGGAGTCGGGTGACGGTATGAGACTACAGATCAACGCGCAGAATTGTGTGCACTGTAAGACGTGCGACATTAAAGACCCCAGCCAGAACATTAACTGGGTCGTTCCTGAGGGCAGCGGAGGACCAGCCTACAATGGCATGTGATCACGTATGTTCAGTATCTTCAGGTTTTATTCTCGCATCTCACGCACAGACTAATAGTAATTTTATCCAGATATGCCTACAGATGTTATACAGACTGTCCACATACCTACTGATCAAGAATCATGTCTGGGTTAATCATTACTGAAGTGGCATTATATATTTAATACACAAGATGTGTATGGTTTTAAAGGTCTACTGAAAAAAAAAGAAGAAAAAAAAAGACTGATAAATGTAACACCACGTGAAATAGTTTTGTCTATCAACACCCACAGATATGGGCACATGCTTGTATATGTTGTATATTAGCATATATGCTAACAGCGGTACTGCTATGGCCCAAGGTGTTACTGTACATAAAGTCAAACTGGTAAAATAAATTCAATTTATCAAATTTCAAGCATCTGTTTTATTTTCTCCTTCTTAAAACATCATCAGCATATTTTTGTGAGGTTAACTTTATCACATTGAACTAATTACAAATTTTATATTCGTCTTAAATCGATCCAGTGACGAAACAGCAAACATGAGACAAATAAATAGACAAAAAACCCCAAAACCGTATCTCGTCAATCTGTGTTAAGGTCAGTCTGCTTTCTGATTCAAGAAATTTCAAACAGTAGTCTATACCCAACCAAATATCAAACCCCCATGTCCATAACATTAACAACATTCAAGTATTATACGGTTTGGATCTTATTCTCTTCATCCTGCTTTCTGTTTACTGCTTATTTTCATCAGGATAAAGATTCCCGACTAATATTTCTCTATTTACTTACACAACTACATGAGGGATCGTTGAGTGCATGGATATCTGTGGGTAGTCCTGGGCCGTCACCAACTGGTTTACGCAAACATTTTGGAGTAAATCTTTTTTTCTCTCTCTTTCTCCTCCTTCACTTTCTGCCTCACCTTCAGCAGCTCATTTGCAACCGCTGTAGAAAAAAAAAAAGGGGGGGGGGGGTTGGGACAAAAAAAAAAAGAAGGTTGTGGTTTTGAGCTGAATACTGATCAGTGTATAGTTCAACCTGGGGCAGTGAAAAAAATCTTGCACTTCATACACTGATGATGATGAATATTGCGATACAGTGATCCCTCGCTACTTTGCACTTCAGTGCATCATGAGTTTTTCAAAAATATTCATCAAAATTTTAAAAATAAGGGGGAAAAAAAATAGGAGAAAAGTTAAGGAAAATGCCACAAAACAAGGCCAATTAAGCAAAATAATAAAAGAATAAATTTTGATTTTCAGAATGTTGATTTCAAACACAAGATATTTATTTAATTCTACTGTGTATACAACATTGCATACATAATATAGCATGATGTATGAAAATTCACAGTGAATCCCTGGTGGCCTGCACAGGCAAAAAAAGATTAAAAAAAAAAAAGATTCACCCACGAGGGAGGAATTTTTATGTTACTGCCAACAAAAATTTTTTAGCCTGACCTAAAACAAACTAGAGACTTTTTTTCCGGTGTGACAATTCTCAAAATTGCTTCAACATTTAAAAATAATTTGACATTGAAAGGACACTTAAAAGGCGATTAAAATTGCGGGCAAATATTATCCGCAAGTGTGTGGAGTGAATAACGCTGATTATCTGGAGACAGCAAGCCAATCAGATTGCATCATTACCTTGCAGCATCTGAAATTCAGTTTATCACCAAAGCTTCGAGGAGGTTCTGAGGCCTTTTTCTAATCCATGGTCTAAAATCATGAAGGACGGTTCACTATCCAAGCGTGCTTGGATGAGACCGACCTTGAGAACATGCTCAGGTGTGCTGAACCATACCTTTATCGTCTGGTGCAGTCTCCTGCGCTTTCTTCAGATCGATCTGTAATTTAACAAAAGGGAAAGATCAACACTCCAGCAAACACTGCAGGTCGTGCAAACTTGTTCAACTTTTAAGAAATGTATTAAATTTGGCAGAGTAAATGCAGCACTGCCGTCTGCCTGAACAGGAGTCTGATGTCTTTTGTGAAGAATAAATACTTTTTTTTTTTAAAGAAAAAGATCATTCCAAGAAGGTGGGGGGGACAACCCCCCCCCCAAACAAGATTTTCTCTATAAAATCCAAGCTTCCCATCACCTCAGTAGTGTCGTGCTGGTTATTTGCCAGCACTATCGCAGCTCACTGTGTCATTGGGGCAACAGTGACCTCTACTGTATTCATTTCTCTTGATTATTGCTGTCCTATCACAGAGGTACAGGTCCTACTCTCTTTAAATAAATGTTACACAAATACATCGTAAGCCTGATTCTTATGCCACACGCATCCTACATTAACTTCCTGCACTTTTGGAGTGTTTGTCTCCCAAGTGTCATGCCATCTTTAAAATCGTAATCGTGAGCAACAGATTTGAGTTGACAAGTACTGCTTGCTGACATTTACTAGATAAGGGAAGTTGTATACTGTATTTGTTTAGATACTAAGAAAGAATACAGCTTTGTGGTGATGGCGTGAGGTTATGAGAGAATCAGAATGATTAACTTTTTTTTTATTATTTCTATAATGTGGGAGGGGCTTAACCTGGCAAGCACATTAATACTGGTCACTCTTGTGTATCGTTATGAAGGTTTGCTGAACAAGAAGCAATAGCAGAAGGTATCCAATTTAAAATGAGTCCCTGATGATGATGATTGTGTGTGTGTACAACTTATTCAGTGCAGTGAAGTGTAATGTACAATTGAATGAACAGTACAGGTTTCGTGAGAGTTCCTTCGAACCACTGAACTATAAAATTCAGTGTGTGCAATTATCTTTCCTACCATAGCCTTGTCGAACTCCTTCAGGCCTTGCCAGGCCTGTGCTCTCCTGAATAAAGCCTTGGCGTGTGTCTGATTCAACTCGAGAACCTGCAAGGAACACAGTGAGCAAACACACATGAGCGTCATTTCCTCTCAAAGTTAGAGAGAGAGAGACAGAGAGCTAGGGATGCGTGTTTGCATGTATAGGTGTCCCTCACCCAACTTGGTTAATTGGATCCAGGAGAGACAACTTAAGTCGAAAAAGCGACTTAAATTGAATTGGCTTGTCTCTAGGCTAGCCTCGGCTAGGCCACGCCAAATTTACTTGTGTAGGCTAAACTGAAAATAACCATTGCTAGTTCTGTACTTTATTCATGAATGCAACTTTCAATAATATGGTTAATAAGAATCTATTTAAACAACAAATAGTAAAGATTAAAACGAACAAAGAAACAACGACTCCGAGAACTCCGATGTCGCCCTCTAGGCAGCGTCATCTTGGAGACGTCACTCCAAGTTCAATGTAAAAGAACATGAAGCCTAAAAGTTTATCCTTTTGGTATCATTTGTTAAACATGCTACAGAACATAAAATCTCGCGCACAAACATTCTAAACGTTAACTTAGATACTGTACTGGAATACTAATTGAAAAAGACGTTAATACTATTGTATTAAACAACAGTTCAGGGGAAACTGTCGTTTCATCAGGAGACAGTCTTATTTCTTCAGAAGAGACATCCAGCCTTTTCTATCGCTTACCCAGAGAAGACGCACAGCGTTTGAGTGGCATCATAGAGCTTAACTGGTAATTAAAACACACAGAAAAAAGAGGCTCATTGACAACTTGTGCGCAAATGAGGAAAAAGGGGCATTACATCATCGCAACCCATCAGCAGGAAGGAGGATGGCCATTGGCTGAATTTGAGTGACGTGTCAGTTGCTTGGCAGTCCGCGAATACTCAAACCGTGAGTGCAAAACCGCAAATAATCAAGGGCCTACTGTATGGCAAATTTAACAAGTTAGCTGGAGGTTCCTGAAAAAATCCTGAAGTGGACTTGACTTGAAGTTCCTCAAAGAAACCTGTGTCCAAGCTAGCAAAACTAATGTTCACCTCAGATTTAACATATTTGACTTAAAAAAAAAAAAAGGTGTTCCTGGGTCTGTGGCTGCGTACCTCATTGCAGCTCTCAACGGCCTCCTGCCACTGCTGTAGTTTGAGTTTACAGGCTGCTGTGTTGAGGATGCAGCTCAGAGCTGTCTGCTCCAGCTGCTTCTGTGCACTTTCATCATCCAGAGTACTGCCACACAACTCTAAATACCTGCATCACAGTTCAGAGAAGACATTGATCTGTTAATTTGAATAATGTTTAATCATTACGTACGGTAAATGGTAAAGTGTGAGTTTTAAATATTTTAAACCGGCAGGTTAAGGACTGATGGTCACCTAAGAGCTTTAGAGTACTTTGTCATAGCAGCAGACCAGTTCTGGGCTTTAAAAAAGTTGTTCCCGATCTTTTTGATATCCTCCGCCACAGATAGAACCTTATCAACCTGAAATAGAATACGAATTGTGACAAAACATGAATCAGCAATTATATATATATATATATATTACTTTAATAAATAAAACAAATTTGTGAATGAATCCTCAGTCCGTTTTGCACTTTATTTCCCATATGCACAGATTAGACATAAGAAACGCTCACGTCATTAAAGTCGACATCTGAGTCCTCAGGGAAGTCTGGGTGCACGTCTCCAGAACCGTCGGTAGAAGCCACACCCCAATCATCACCTGCTTTATGCTCTCCACAGTCAGCGATTACACATGACTGAGAGACCGAGAGAGATGGGGATGGAGACAGACATGGAAGGAGCAATAGAGATAGAGATGGATGCGAGACATCGAGACCGAGAGAAGACGACAGGGAGAGGGACCGGGGTAGGGGGGGATGGTAGGGGACAGAGACCGAGGAGATGAAGTGGGAAAGCGAGAGAGAGGTTAAAATTAGTCTCTGTGTCACAGGCAGCTATTATTAAACTGTTCTAAATCACACTGCAAAAGCACTGTCAGAGTGGCCCACAGGTGGTCGAATACCTCTCACTGTATTACATATTAAATCACGAAAAAGGAGGACGACATGCTCTGACGAATCTGAAGATAATTTCCACATCACAAAAGAAAAACTTTCCTCCAGATTCCTTCTCCAGTACAAAAGACATACATATTAGGCTCACTGGCTGCTCTCAATTGCCCCCGGTGTGAGTTTAAATGGTTGTGTGTTTTGACTGTGTCTTTTTTTTTTCAGCTGCAATTTTCATATAGGTAGAAAGTCCTGAAACTTTCGTTCATGGCCTGAACGTTAACCACCAAGGCTGAGAAGTCCGTAGCGTTAACCACTCGGCATTATGAATACACTATCCTGTTTGGCGGACTTCACCGCGTTAACACAATCAAAATATCAAGTACATCATACACACATATTGTCCTGGCTGATTGGTGCAACTACATGAATTTCAACACCGACTCTGTAGTGTGCGGTTATATCTCCCAGTACTGCAGCTCAGTCACTGTAGAGCATTGGCTACCATGGATGCACACACTCATCCAATGGTTATATAGGGTGCCATTACACCACCATCCACCCCACCCCCACACACATGCACACATACAAAAAGAAAACTGTGCAGGTGGGGATCATGTCTTGATGTGCCTCACCTTGACTGGATGATCTTCCTCAGTGTCCATGGCCTCCAGCATCTTGACCACGCCCATGCCCTTGAGCACCTGCCCAAACACTACATGCTTGTCATCCAGGTGGGGTGTGGGCACGGTGGTGATGAAGAACTGTGAGCCGTTGGTGTTTGGGCCAGCATTAGCCATGCTGAGCAGACCTTCTTTATCATGCTGAAAATGTACATTATATAAAAGGGCAAAAAGAAACTAAAAATCAATATAAAAATAAAACTGCTTTATCTTATTTTCCATATAAAAACAAAATAAGTGCAGCATTGTCAACTTGGAGAATTAAAAAAAAAAAAAAAAAAAGTACTGTATATACGGACTGAAGAAAGTGCAAATACATTGTATAAAGCAAAAAAAATAAAAAATACAGTGGTACTTTGATTTAATGTCCCTTACAGTGAATTTTCCATGATAAGAGCTTCGATCCCATCAAATATCTTCCCCATCCAATGAGAAAAATTTTGATTTACGAGCTCTGCTGGGAAAATGGCTTTTCTGGGCCAATTCGCCTCGTAGTCTTCCATTCGTATTCCTCTGCGCTCCGAGAACGCCCTGTGCAGTGCTTCTCAAGTATTTTCTGTGATGCCCCCTATAGGAAGAACCCCCCCTCCCATCAGCATGACTATAAAGTGTTTATTGCACTTCATACCATTTGCTCGGTGCTTTTTCCCTACACCATTGCGCGACAATGAGAGCGCCACTGCCAACTACTGGAATGGATGCACGAACATGTTCCTTAGGGTCATACCCCTCCCCTCAGCATCACAGCACTGGCCTTGTGGGAGCTCACCACAAGCCTTACTTCACTGGCATTCTTAGTGTGCACACACACAAAATTCTCCTCCTCCTCCTCCTCTGTTACACACCACCTGCCTGCCCACGTGGCATCTTCGCCGCAGTTAACGATCGAAAGGGTTAGCTGACTTGTTTATTCTTGTTTTATTATTATTATTATAATTGTTAATGTACATGTATTAATAAATATTTATTGGTTTTACATCTTTAATATATTAGGTCAAATATATGTGTTTGTGTCAGGTTATATGAGTTTGGGAGAGGGTTGGAATGGATTCATTGGTTTTCTATTATTTCCTTTGGAAATTTTTGTTTTATCTAACGATCATTTTGACTTACGAGCTCGCCCTCGAAACGGATTAGTTTCGTTCGACAAGGTACCACTGTGTTAAAAAAAAAAATTAAACACTAAAAAATTACCAATAAATAAATGAACTGTAATAAACAAGTAGGGCGGCATAGTTCTGCACTGGTTGGCACATCCATCTCACAGCAAGAAAATATTGGGTTTGAATGCCAGGCTGAGGAATTTCTGAGTGAAGTTCGCATGTTTCCCCCGTGCTTATGTGGGTTTCCTCTGGATACTCCGGTTTCCTCCCACAGTCCAAAAATATGCATATTATACTAACTGGCCGTTCCAAATTACCTTGAGGTGCAACTCTCAATGGTTTTGTGGTCGTGTGTGTGTGTCCTGATGAGCTGATCAGAGTGTACTCCAGCCTTCATCTCGTGTCAGCTGAGAGGCACCTCGGTCCTCGACCATAATTCATTCCTGACGGCTGGTCAAATTCCGAATCTGCTTGTCCCATTACAAATAATGTAAATGGTCTTAATCCGTTCCGTCGTCTTTTGAGCAGAAGTTACCAGTACCGTAACTCATACCATAGGTCCGCAAATGAAGTGAAAAAAATTATTGAATGCAGTACACTATGTTATGGTCTGTGTTGTGAGAGACTCTGGTTATGGTGGCTCTAACTCTCTCTCTCTCTCTATGCATGCTGGAGAGGGGCATGGCGCTAAGCACACACACCTGATTCCACTTAGCAATCACCGGGCTTCTCTAACAGTGACTACGATTTCCCCGTCAACAATAAAGCTCATCTATTTTCATCATACCCTGTCTCCCCACATTTTTGTGTCCAACTGAATGTTCCTTGTGTCACAGAAGGGCTAGAAGATTCAGTAATGCCAGGAACATTCAGCCGGACCCAAAAATGCAGGAGACAGACAGAGTGTGATGGAGGAGCTTTATTATTCACAGGGAAGGCACTAGAGCACGAATAAATTGTAGTCACTGTTCGGGAAGCCCTGTGATTGCTAAGTGGAATCAGGTGTGTGTGCTTAGCACTCCACCCGCGTAACAGTCACGCCCCTCTTCAGCGCTGCATGCATAGAGAGAGTTAGAGCCGCCAAAACCAGAATCTCTCACAAAAGAGACCATAACACACTAAAATAAAAACCACAGTACAGTTAAAGCATAACAACAATAAAGATAAGAATTTTTACCTTTGTGGTGGTGAGCAGTTGGCATACGTAAATGTTGGAGAGGGAGAAAGGAGGCGGATCCCCTTCCATAACAGAAGGGGGGGAGAGGGGAGGCGGATCCCCTTCCATAACAGAAGGGGGGAGAGGGGAGGCGGATCCCCTTCCATAACAGAAGGGGGGAGAGGGGAGGCGGATCCCATTCCATAACAGAAGGGGGGAGAGGGGAGGCGGATCCCCATCCATAACAGCTTCAGGTGAATCAGACAAAAGGTGTTTTTTTTTTCCCTCTCTTGCTACTCTGGCATGGATGACTCTTCTTCAGGATGTCCCTTTCATTTTTTGAAGAACATTTCTAACGTGGCTTGTTTCTGCCTTCTTTTCAAAACCTTACAGAAGTGGCTAATGACCTCATCGTTAAAGGTGTTCACAGCGATACATAGTATCAACAACTTCTGGACTTCCCCAGAACAGGCTAGCTTTATCATGTAATATATAGTATCAACAACTTCCGGAAAGCGCACATTTCCCCTCCCTCTCGTTTTTTCTCAGCGTTCGACTTGCATATTTTGGTCGACTTCCGGGACCAAAAAAAAAAAAAAAAAACCTTTTTTTTTTTTTTTTTTTTGGTCAAATTCTGATTTTTTTTTCAACCTCTAAGGCATTCAAGTACAGAGGTGCCACTGTGTGTATATACATACATACACACACACACACACGTACATAGAGAGGATGCAGCTAACAAACCGCTTTACAGGTGTCTTATCAGAATAAAAGCAATATAATGCAAAAATGAACATTCACAGCGGATACGACTTATGTCAAACACCAATTTTTGTGAACAAGCTGCATGCAACATTTCACCTTATAATGGAAGTTTTCATCCTCAAACTTGTCCCCATAGATGCTCTCTCCTCCTGTACCATTCTGATTCGAGAAATCTCCTCCCTGCACCATGAACTTCTTGATGACTGGAACAACAGAAAACTCATCCGTCACAAAGAATATAAAGGAAGCGATGCTGATTCCGAGCTCGTGAATAACAACACAGCAGACGGTTCCTGCACCCAAAGGACATACGTACTGCGGTGAAAAGGACATCCTTTGAAGTGCAGGGGTTTCCCGGTACTTTTACCGATTCCTTTCTCGCCGGTGCACAAGGCGCGGAAATTCTCGGCCGTTTTAGGGACGACGTCAGCAAAGAGTTCGAAGATGATCCGGCCCACTAGAAGGACAAAAACACAGTGTACAACAAGGATTAAAAGTGTATCAAATGAAATATTCCTTCATCAACCCGTTCAAGTCATACTCAGGTCCTGGGGAACCGACTCCGAATGACAGTTGGGGTTCACCCAAATCAACTGGTTATTCGATAGACAGATTTCATACTCAGACCTCGGGGCAATCTGGAACAACCAGTAGGCTTAATGTGCATGTCTTTGAACTGTATTGCAAATTATAGTACTGTGTTATGAGAGGAATAAAAATTTTTACAGAATGTTATTTAAAAACTAATGATATAATTAAATGCATTAAAAAAAGTGCTTTGTGGGTGGGACATCCCAGGGGGGCAAGTGTGCTTTCTGTAACATCACTGGTGAGACAGTTTGGTCACACTTTTTGCCTGTTTCATGTGACATCCTCAACAATCAACATCAGACCTGTTCTACCTTAAATGTTTCTTTCCCATATCGCAAGCTTAATCCTTTACAGTATTAAAATTTAATAACAAACAACTTTTTTCCCCATGTAGGACTGTAAAGATTAATATCTCACTAATAGCATAATCTAAAAAAAAAAAATAGAATGAGAGATTTATCAGTCAAAAAAGGGGTGGGTCCCAAATAAGTGCTCTTAACCCCACCCACCACACTGCTAGGGTGCTAATTTAAGAACCCTACCTACTTTAAGGCATTGTGGGATTTGGAGAGTTCAACCAATTTGGTTATTTGTGCCTTGAGATATAAATAGATATAAAACTAGGAAAAAAAAACAATTATTAACAGAATAATCTAGTCATCTAGTGTGGTTGGCACAAAGCATGGCTCTGTAATTCACTGCCCAGGGAACATGATGTAATTTGGGACACAGCCCTTGCTAAATGATGTGCAGTAATTAGCGCTTAAGATGATTGGCTTGTTTTGTATGAACTAGATGTAAATCTAAGGAGGTAACGAGATAAAGTGGAATTGAGGTAAATATATCTGTGCGTTCTGAGGATACGAAATAAATCAGAAACGTGTGTGTGTGTGTGTGTGTGTGTGCCGCATGCTAACCGGACAATGGTCAATTGAAGTAAATTTTTCGAACGGTAGTTCTATAAAGTCAAAAATACATTTCTTCACCTTTTTCACCGCCAACTTCTACATCGAAGAAAGCCCTGGGATTCTCCTCATTGCCGGGTTTGGACACTGGAGTCGGGTTTGACATTTTTTCTACCTTGTTTTCTTGAAGTTCTTCGGCTGCTGAATGAACTGGAAGCTTCTTTTCCCACGAGGAACTTTATTTTAAAAGTGCGCGCGTGTGCGGCGCCCTCTAGTGTCCCGGAGAGAGTACACGCTTCATCTCAGTGGACCAGAACCCAGATTCTGCTCAGGAAATTCCAGGATCTGGCTAAAAATGACTTAGGGACAGTACCAGTCAAAAGTTTGGAATTAGATTACCAGGACACAAACACATTCAGAAGCTCGGTGACTGAATCGTGCTGATTGCATCATAGCATATTCATACTGCCACGTGTCATATATTCTGACTGACCCAGAAGCTTCCCATCTTCTTGTACATGGTGTCTGATGTCATGGCTGATTGATGAAACTCAGGTCTTCTATGCATTAATAATTAACTCCTGCATACACGTACAGGCAGGCGTCGCCATGCAGGTCAGGAGCCGAGGACCCAAATGTACCTGAGTGATGACGAGAAGCACAAGCAGGACAGCAGGAACCAGGTCCTACAGAGCAAGTCCAGATATATTTTGGAGAAAAAAAAAAACCTTCCTGTTATGTAGATTCGAAGATATCCGTTCATTTTCTGGAAATACTTAATCCTAATTAGGGTCACGGGAAGGCTGGCACCCATCCCAGCTGGCTCAGAGCAAGGGCAGAGTACACCCTGGACAGCTGGCCAGGCCATCACATAGTGGAAAGACGCTGACGTCTATGCAGCTCCTCTTGATGAAGGTCAGCAATGTTTTTTTTACATGAACCTCACACCATAGACAGTGAGAGACATGGCCGGCCTTTGATAACCCAGTTAGTGCACTGGGAGGGGACAGTGACAACCCATGGAGAGTGGGGCTTGAACCCCCAACCTTGGGATCAGTGATCCAGCGCTTTTATCACCAGGCCACCACTGCTATATTGGAAGATATTCAAAATAAAATTACTGACCATATTGTAGGGGAAGTTATCCATGACTAATTCATTTATGCATTCACTCTTGCTGAATAATTTAAGCTTATTCAGAGCCTGTCTCAGCCGACTCTGGTATGCTGAACAGCTCACCAGTCCGTCACGGTGCTAGCAAACACATCAACATTCACACTCGCACCTAAGGTCAATTTGGAATATTCGGTTAGCATAACCTGTATGTCTTTGGACTGTCGAAGGAAACCGGAGTATGCAGAAGAAACTGATGCCAGCGTGAGAACATGGAAACGCCACACAGATACCCGCCCTCTCAAAACCCTGATGAAGCGATGATTCCAATAAGAAATAACAGAAAACCAATTAATCCGTTCCAACCCCCTCCCAAACTCATATCACCTGCCACAAACATGTTTGACCTAATATATTAAAGATAAACATGTCAAAACAATAAATATTTCATAATAATAATTAATAATAATAATAATAATAATACATGCACATTAACATTAATAAATAATAAATAATAAATAAAACTAGAACAAACAATAAGTCAACGAACCTTTCCAATCATCAATTGTGAGCGAAGATGTCACGTGAGCAGGCATGAGGTGGTGCGTAATAGAATTTTGTGCGTGTACACGCTACGAATGCCAGCAAGGAAAGGCTCATGGTGAGCTCCCACAAGGCCAGTGCTTCTCAAATAGTGGGGCGCACCCCCTTGGGGGTGTGGTGTGATGCCAGGGGTGGCATGTATGTCCCTGGGGAACATTTTTTGCCATACTGTACTAGAATTAAGTGTAATTGCGCATCCTCTACAGTCGGTGGCCGTGGCACTATCATTGTCGCACTATGTGAAAAAGTACCAAGTAAACGATGTGAAGAGCAGCAAACACTATTAATAGTTACACAAGGGGCGCTGGGGGGGCGTGAAATGTTTTTTTTTTCCTCGAGGGGACATCACAGAAAGTAATTGAGAAGCACTGCACAAGGAGTTCTCGGAGTGCGGAGGAATACATGTGGAAGAATACAAGGCTATTGGCCCAGAGAAGCCATTTCCCTAGCAAAGCTCGCAAATCCAAATTTTGCTCATTGGATGGGGCAGATTTTTGGTGGGATTAAAGCTCGTATCATGAAAAATTCGTTATAAGGGACACTCGTAAGTCAAAGTACCACTGTACTGTGATCATTGTGTCAGGTTTTGTTTTATGCGTGATAGCCCCGTAATCAACTGGGGATTTGTTCAGGGTATTCTCTGCCTCTTGCATGAAGTCAGCTGGGATTGGCTCCAACTCTCTTCTTGATAAATAAGCAGAGTAGATGGATGGATGGATGGATGGATAGTGTCCACTAAAACAATATATTAGGACAAGCACAGTGATATCGTATGTATGTCTGTGATTTGAAGTTCAGCTAATACTACTGTCAGAGATGTTTTGATAGAATATCAGCTGAAAAGATACACATGTGCATGAGTGACTGATTTTTGTAATTTTTTTCTTTCTATTTTTTTTTTTGTCTTCATTGCAGAGAAGACCCAACAGAGTCATGGATGCCTTCAAGTTATCAGCCGTAGCAAGAAAGAACAGCTAATGCTATCAATAATGGTGTGTGCTTGGGATCTGAAGTTTTACTGTATACTCTGTGCTTGTTTGAAATACCCGAACTCAGGCCTCCTTGTACCCAGGACCTTCTGGCTGTGAGGAGGATGTGCTAAGCACTACGCTACAGTGCCGCCCAACCTCTGATTTAAAGTAGTTTATTTTCATCACTTCTTTCATTTTTATCTTTTAAAAGTCCATTATTTCTTAAAATATAATAATTCTTGTCTATGGAGAAAGTTATTAGCAGAAGCAATAAAAATATTTTAAGTCAGTATTTTCATCATCATCATCATCATCATCATCATCATCATCATCATATTCCTCAGCATAATTCGGCTAAGCAGTGAGGTCCAGAGATCCCTCTCCCCAGCCACTTAATCTAGCTCTTCCAGGGGGACACTGAGGTGACTAGCTAAAAGACATAGTCCCTCCAGCGTATTCTGGGTCGACCCCAGGGTCTCTTCCTGGTTGGACATGCCCAAAACACCACACCAGCAAGGCGTTCGGGAGGCATTCTAACCAAATGCCCGAGCCTCAACTGGCACCTCTCAAAGCTGAGGAGCTGCAGTTCTACTCTGAGCTCTTCCAGGATAGCTAAGCTTCTCACCCTGTCTCTAAGAGAAAGCCCCATCCCCTGCGAAAGAAGCTCATTTCAGCTGTTTGTATCTGCTATCTTGTTCTTTTGTTCAAAACCCAAAGCTCGTGGCTGGTAAATTGAGACCCTTGCCTTGCGGCTCAACCCCCTCTTCACTACGATGGATCGGTACAAGCTCTGTCTTACAGCAGAAGCTGCAGCGATCCACCTGTCGATCTCCTGCTCCATCCTTCCCTCACTCGTGACCAAGACCCTGAGATACTTGAACTCCTCTACTTGGAACAGGACTTCATTCCAGACCTGTAGGGTTAATTCCACCCTTTTCCGGCTGTCAATCATTGCTTCAGACTTGTGATGTTGATTCACATCCTGTCCACTTCGCACTTGGCTGCGAATCACTCCAATGATAGCTGGAGGACAACAATGAAGCCAAATGTACAACAGCAACAGTCCATATTTTGTGTTAAACAATTAGTTTCATTAGTAAGTAGCCATTGAACACATGGGATGATGTACAACAAACTGGTTATTATTGCAAAATACACCACTGCATGAAAATATGCATATTTTCTCAGTTGTATGTGAAGTGTGAAGTTTACGTTAGCCTTGTTGAAAGGGCTTCCATTTGTAGTTTGTTTCACTGACACAAGTGCACAGAAACACAAGCATTATACATAAACACATCATTTTGATAATGCAGCATAATGGCAATAATAACAGTATGCAGATATTAAACTAACAAATCAGATAAATGAATAAACCTCTGAATAAATTAACTAGGATCCTGTGCACATAATACATTACATTTACATAGACCAAAGAAGCCTCTGTTTGTATATGTGGACCCATGGTACCATGCACCTCAGTGCATGTAAATTCAAATCCTCCATGTTTGGAGTATCATGCCCCCGACTCCTGTATGAGGATTTATTACATGTCGTCAGTTTATGTGGCTCAGGCATCTGAATAGAATAGGTCCTGGTCGCCTGCCTTTAGAAGTGTTCCGGGAAGGTCAAACTGGAAGGACACCTTGGGGTAGACTCAGAACTTGGTGGAGGGATTATATATGTATTGCTTGGCCTGGGATTTCTTTGGGACCCGCCAAAACAGGGCTCTAGAGTGTCGGTGGAGAGAGGGATTCCTGGGTTTCCCTCCAAGACCTCCTGCCTCTGTGACCTGACTTTGGATAAGAGGAAGAAAATGGGTAGTGATGAATAGATTGTAAAGCATAGTTTAAAAAAAGTGTATGATAAAATCACTCTGGATATTAAGTGTAGATAAGTGTGCAGTTTTTATTTCGTGAATGTTTCCCTGGAGCAAAAACTGGCAAAATGATATATTTTCACCGCTGTTTTCCTCTTAGCCGCATGGGAAAGATCTGTTCCGAAATACATAAGACGCCCGATTGTTGGTTTCCAAACGAAATTCATCACGCTGGTATGAAAAACAAAAAACATGTGTACATCATATAAGCTGAATTTATACCGTAGTAAAATTCAATTCTTGATTTTGATTGGTCAGATAATGTTGCTATTTAACAACAAACCAAAACATATGACATCACCAACCTTGATCTGGTGATTGCTGATTAGATTTCTGGCATTGAGTCGGAAGCCATGCTCAACGCCCCATCCCACTGATCCAACATAACGCTTCGGCAGAGGTTGTAATCCTGTACGTGGTGGACCCCGAAAGAGGTAATTTAAATCTCCTGTATATGCCGGGGGAAGGGCAGTGATGTGGCTGCCCCAGTGGTTATCAACCCGTTTGCGTCTGTAGTTGTGAATCCCGTCAAGTCCTACAGAGAAGCAAATGAAAGATGGGGCTTAAAAGTATGGGCATAAAGTGCACTAGCAAAAGATGATTACGTATTTGTTCCGAAGTTGTTGAGATTATATCACAGACAAGACTATTCCTCAAGAACCTTTAAAAAACATGCATTCAAGGAACCTTTTCAATATTATTGCTGTATCTCTGTTCGTATCCCTCAATGTCCCTGATTAATCTTATCAGTCACAGGGAGGTTGGTGCCTATCTTAGCCAACACCGAGCTAAGGCAGGGTACACTAAACAGGTCACCGCACCGTACACACTCACAGCTAGGGGCAATTTTGGAACAGCCACTTAGACTAATTTACATGTCTTTGGACTGTGGGATGGAACCGGAGTACCTGGAGGAAACCCACAGGGAAAGCATGCAAACTTCACACACAAATGGCTGAATCCATAAATCAAACTGAAAACCTTCTCGCTGTATGGCGGGTACGCTAACCACTATGCCACCAACCCTGGTTAGAGGGTGGTTATAGCACATCCCATTCTGTCGTAGAGTGTGCTAGTGATGATGACCCAGAGTGTATCGGTTCATCAGTTCGTGATGTCACAGCAATGATGTGTTTGGAGCCACCTACAATTGCCCAGTTTGGGGCCGGTGGCGTAGTGGTTAGGGTGCTGTGCTCATGATCGGGAGGTTGTGTGTTCAAATCCCAGTTAGACCACAACTGTGCTAAGATCCCTGGGCAAGGTCTTAATCACAAGTGTGCCTCTGTTCACCCAGCAGTATAAATGGGGACCAGTAAAAATATACTGGGAAGGTAACCTACGATGGACTAGTGTCCCATCCAGGAGATGTTGAACTCCTAGGCGCTTCATGCTACAGAAACTGGGGATAAGCACCGGCCTGATGAGCCACTAGGCTCGGGTATAAAAAGCCCAGCAGACTTTTTAACCTTTACAGAGGGAAATGAAAGATGGGGCTTAAAAGTATAAATGTAAGACGTTTTGGAGACAAAGTCAGAGAGGCTAGATTGAGATGGTTTGGACATGTACAGAAGAGGGATAGTGAGTATATTGGTAAGAGGATGCTGTGGACCAGTCACAGCATTGCTAAGTGCTAATTTATTCCATTACGTGAAGCCCTGTTGGTGGGATGTCATAGGGTGGGTGGGAGGAAAAAACGTGATGCCACAGAGTGTGCAGGTCATGTGACATACTAATAGAACACTGTGATAGGCGGACACAAAGTCTGGCTCCTGGGTGTTTTGCTCAGTGGTCTTGCCCATAATATTGGGACGCTTGACTGTGTCCCCTGCATTTTTGACAGCCATTTTCACAAAGATTGAAAACTCCGCCCCTTCCTACATGGCCACGGCAGACCATTGAAATTAAAAAGTCTGCAGCAGCGTAACCCTTTGACTATTTTGATCGTTTGATTGGATACATTATCAGTAGTGCACTGCGTGTTGTATTTCAGAAGGTTTTCTCAACAAAGGAAGTATAAGTGTGCAAGTTAGCAAATTGAGACACGGAATATGGTTAGCGTACATAAATATAATAAATATATCAATACTCAAAATCGAAAGTTTTATTTAATTTCGATATACTATATTAAACCTGCATTAGAAATATAGCTCTGCATTTAATCCGTCCAAAGTGAACACACACAGGAACAGTGAGCAAGCATATAGCGGCACCCGGAGAGCAGTTGACAGTTATGTGTCGTGTTCAAGTGTACTTCAGCCAGGACGCTGGAGGAAGGGAAGGTCTACTAATCTATTACTGCTGGTACGGAAACAAACTTCTCTAAACATCAGGCCATGGCTGTTCCCAGCTTTCAGTGTTTTGTCCCAAACAGACTGATGGAGAGATGTACGAAAAACATCTACCCTAGAAACTCATTAAGAGCTCACGTCTCATCCCTCGAGGCTGGACACCCCCCCCAAAAAAAAAAAAAAATTAAAAAAAAAAATTGAGGAACCTTCAAATTTCCTGAGTATCGATGTCTGGATTTTTCAAAAGGTTTTATTATTTGTTTACTATTTTCATAGTTAATGTACTCACCTACGAAATGAGGAGTTTCTTTGTCGTATGATGTCGCTCTCACTGCTGGATATTTTGTTGATTTCTTCTCCACATGAGCAGATACTGGTTGCTTTCCCCTTTCCCTATTATACCGAGGACACTTAAAAAAAATAATATTATGATCAAGGCACATCGTTACTTTTGGACTGCAAATGAAAAAGTGCCTTTTTTTATAAATTAATTCATTCATTTGCTGAACCGGTTATTCCGACGAAGGATAGGGGGGCTGGAGCCAATTAAACTTATGTGCATCTCTTTGGACTGTGGGAGGAAACCTGAGTACCCTGAGGAAACCCACACATCTAGAGAACATGCAAACTAAACACAGGGTCGGGCTGAGACCAGGAATTGTACCCAGAACCTTCTTGCTGCATGTACATGCTAACAACTACTGTATATGTCGACGTACCACTCTTGACAGAGTAGATCACCCAGCCTGAGACTTGACCCTAGAACCTTCTTGCTGTAAGGTGGATGCGCGAACCACTACATGATTGTACTGCCATGCAAATACAAATTCTATATGAAATTATGTGTGCACGCTTTCATCAGACTGACATATAGAATGAAATCCTGTAGTGTGTGTGGGGGGTGAGGGTGGGGTGGGGTGAGAGTGGGGGTAAGGGTGGGGTGGGGGGTGGGGGTGGGGGTGAGAGTGGGGGTGGGGGGCATAGTGGTTATCATGTCCACCTCACGGCAAGAAAGTCAAGGGTTCAAGTCCCAGGTTCGGGCTTTTTTCTATGAAGCTTATATGTTCTCCCCATGCTTGCATGGGTTTCCTCCGGTTGCTATGGTTTCCTCCCATAATTTAAAGACATCCACATTAGGCGTTCAAATTGCACAGGTCAATGTCAGTGAGAATGGTTGTGTGTGTTGCCTTGTAATGGTCTGGCAGGCTGTTCAGTGTGTACCCCGCCTCTGCCCAGTGTCGGCTAAGATAGGGTTCAGCCTGACTATGACCCCCTTTTATAATAAGCTGTTCAGCAAATAAGTGCGTGATAAGAGTGAGGTCAGGATGAGTCCTCGAGGTTTCCTTACTGGATGATATTTTGTTTCCTCCTTTGCTTTGAGTAAGAAATCATCAAGCTGATTTTGAATGCGCTTCTTTAGGTGAGGTACTGGTTTCCCAGTGTCCTTTGCGGCTGATCTTATCTTATTGGATTGTAGAAATGTATCCAGGAGCTCTCTATCACCGGTCGATCCACTTTCTGTGACTATATTAGGAGGCATGTGTCTGTTTGGGTTTAACGCCAGGTCCTGGAGGTGCATCTGGTCCGTAGAAAAATAACAATGAGACTAAGTTCAGGTGTGTCTGCGACTTTTCACGCTCTGTCCTGTAAATCCTCCGTTAATGGTTCATCCAGGCTTTCAGACCAAACCCCAGAACCTAATCCATCCAAACGGTCATAATATACAACATTCAACCAGCATCAACAACTAAAATCCGATAATGATCCGCTTACCTGAGTTTTCTCAGGTGTTAGCCCACCGCTCGATACCTGAGCGTTCATCTTCGCCGCTCCTTCTGTTGTTCTTTAAAAAGCAAAGGCACTCACAGGATAAAACACACTTCCATAAAAACATTCACACCTGCTTTTAAATTGCGTCCTGGTACAGGTCGACCCCCCCGTCCAAAAAAAAAAAGGTTTAGTTCTGATTCACAGAAAGGGGGTCCCATAGGTCTGCGTCCATATATAGCAATAATGTCCGATCTTATCCACAAAGGGCCGAGGGGTGGGTCCAGGTTTTTACTTCACCAGTCCTGGTGAGACCGCGTCGATTTATGGTCTCAAAATGGAGACGCTGAAAGTCAACACAGTTCGAAAATCCTGAAACGTTTACTGGTGTACTCAGTTCCTCCCACAGGCCAAAGATATGCACAGTAGACTCTAAATTGCCTCAAATTGCTGTATGTTTGTTGGCCCTGCGATGGTCTGGTGGGCTATTCGGGGTGTCACCTTCACCCAGAGTCGAGTGAAATGTGTGCCAGTCCCCTAACCAACATAATTAGGATTAATCAGCGTCGGAAATTAATGAATGGACGCACATTAGTGTTTCAGTTTTGAAGCCCGGTGGCAGTCATCCTGGCGAGACCACTTTACTGTTGAACATTATACTCAGATAGCATGAAAAGATATGCATTTCATGTTAAAACCTTTTGTTTGTCAGCTATACAAAGGTTTTTATATTTTTTTTTTTATTGAAGCTATGTAAATTTAATGTAGCCTGACTATATCCGCAGTAAAATTCTCAGGGTTTTCGAGCAGTGTAGGCTTTCCATGGCTCCATTTTGAGATCTTAAAGCAAGGTGGTCTCAGTAAGATGGCTGCCACCCGGCTTCAAATCTGAAACGTTTCATTGACTTTCTGAACAACTTAATCCTAATTAGGGCCGCGGGGAGGCTGCCAGCCATCTAACCGACTCTGGGTGAGGGTGGCGTACACTCTGGACAGCTCACCAGGCCATCGCAGGGCCAAAATTGAAACAATAATATGCAATCTAGTCTTTAATTAATAAATGAATTAATTTATTGAGAGCAGTGATTGAAACAGAAGGAAGGTGAGACAGCTGCATGGTTGAAGTCATAACCTGCACCTACACGGGCATTTGCGGATAAGATTGGGCATCCCCACTGTAGGTATTTCCCATAAAGCCAAAGAGAATCTCAAGCAAAGACCTGGTGGTTATTGTTTCAGAGACTTGGCTTTATGAAACCCGCCTGTATAGGATTGATTTAACTGTGGATGAAATGATGTCATGACCTACGTGAGTTTCCGTGGCAATTTAGTTCTCATAACTTCTTGGTTCTCGACAATAGCAACAATTTTGTATACAGTATATATGTATATGTATGTATATATGTATGTATATACTGTATGTATGTATATATATATATATATATATATATATATATATATATATATATATATAGATAGATAGATAGATAGATATGTATGTATGTATGTGCACATTTATCAATTGTTTTATTTCATTACAACTGCACAGAATC
>CM045750.1:23301918-23314418 GCA_024760905.1 Plotosus lineatus | reverse complement strand
AGACAGCCAGACAGATAGCTAGTCATAAAAACATCTACCCTAGAAGCTCATTATGAAGCTAATCTGATGCCTCGACACTAGAACTCTCCAAAGAACTTTGGAGGAACCATTACTTTCTACAGACTGAATAAAGATGAAAGTTTTCTGTTGACGGACTCACATCCACATGGTTTTGGCTTGTTGAACGATGGCGCTTTCCATGCTGGTTTTGGAGGACGCTTCAGTGGAGGCTGCTCAGGAATGTCATCTTTTTCATCCGAACTCGTGTATGGACTCATACTGTCTACCAGTTCATCGTTGGCGTCCTTACCGAGAGGGAAGCACTTATACGGGTTCACCGCCATGTCTCTGGTGCTCTTGGAAGGATATGTCACTCTCTTGGCAGTGTATTTTGGAAGCTGAACTGCAATTTGGACTGAACAAAGAAAAGCATGAAGGACAAATCATAATTTGGCAAGCAACAACAACAATCAAAGGCTTTTGTTATTTTAACATAAATATCTTCCAAGTAATGTGCAATTCCACCCCAACTTATGTCTGGATCCTTCACTATATACCTCATATATACCTCACCTTACAAAATTAATTCGTTCCGTAATTTTTTCGTAAGTAGTCGCATTTTACATGTAAAAGGCCTGATTCGTTCAAAGGCCCCCAATATTACCCCTAAACCCTTTAAAATTATAAAAGTATACCAAATTTGTATGAAATATGTGTTAAAAGTAAAATAAATTATTTATGAAACCATTAAAATAAATAAGACATGCATTTACCATCGGAGTTGGACGAACGAGGGTCGAAGGCACACGAAAAGCATCATGGGTAAAATGGAGATGCAGCTCACTCCTCGCCAATGGGAGGACAGCCGGGTGTAGTCAATGGGAGAGCAACTCTATCTTGCCAATTTCAAAACAAGCGTATAGGATGCATTTTGTAACTTGAATTTTCTTTCGTATTCAGAGGGAAATTTTACGTAAAGGCGTTTCGTAACTTGGATTTTTTCATTAGTTGGGTCCTTTGTAAGGTGAGATATGACAATATATATATATATACACACACACACACACACATACATACATACACCAACTCCCCCTCCCCCTATTTTCTCTGGTGATTGCTGTATGTGTCAGGGAGGCAAGTGTATACCATCCCTCCCTCCCACAAGAGAAAAAAACCACTCAATTAGCTAGCACTATTCCCGCGGACTCCCTGCAAGTAGATGGCCACCACAACACCCTGGTGCACCGCCCGGCGAGAGCTTAAAATTTCATTTGCAGTTTCAATCTTGGTCGTGTTACCTCTTCGTTGAGATTTTAGTTTTGGTGAGTAGCTCTCATCCAGACTCGGCTTCTGGTCCAGATTCTCCTGCTCTTTTTCAACTATCTTTGGGAAATTTGTCTAAAATCCAACAGCAAGAACAAATTTGATTCAGACAAGGGTAGAGGATCCGTTTTAAGAGCCATGAAAGAGAATTTCTTTCTACTTGAATTCACTTTTATTTACAACAGTTCAGGAATGAGTCCCTGAGGTCTTCTGGATGATTTCTTTGCCTTACCTTCTGATAATAGTCCCTTTCCTCAGTTTTCCTGGCTTTGAAAGGGAACTTATTAAGTAGATTCCGACGGGACTTTTTTGGGAGATTTTCTGTTTTCTCATTGTTCTTTTCTGCTGGTTTCATTCTAACACCGATTTGGTCTTGAAATTCATCTAACTTCCCTGATCCACTTTTGGGTGACTTATTGGGGAGCAAACGTCTTCCTGGGTTTAACGCCATGTCTTGAAAGTGCATCCGGTCAAGCTTAAAATCAAAATGAGTTCAAGTTCAGTTTTGCAAAAAACAAACAAAAAAATTCAGTCTGTATTAAATAAAGAAAACTCATATGATTTAATAAAACTAAAAGCAAGTAAAGCCCTATTGGGTGAGATATCTCAGGGTGTGGGGAGCACCCTTCCCTCCCAGTTAGAGGGCGTGGTGGGCGGGTGTGCTCTAGAGCGGGTGTCACTCAATTGATATCAGTCTGTAGGTCAATTTGCAGGTGACAATGACTCTGTGACATCATCACAGAACGTCAAGGTCACAGGTGTCAAGCTCCGGGCACGCCATGGGGCAAATACAGCCCGCCAACTACATTTTACGGTGCCCACAAGTGCTTTCAAAGAACATGATAATCGTACAATGAATGTACGGGATGTCAAATCCTGCTCCTGGAGATCTACCCTTCTAAAGACCTTTGCGCCAACCCTAATCATGCCCACCTGACCATCACCTACCTAATCAAGGCTTTGAAATGAAGACTTAAGGCCTGACTGGATCTGTCACATGGACCACATTCGGGTTGGAAATAAAAGTCCTCAGGAAGGTAGATCTCCAGAAGTATTATCGTGCACCCCCGACATACACTCAGAGTTGCCTCGACCGTGATTACGAAATCTGATACATCATCCTTCCACAAGGTGGCGATAAATCTGGTTCATATAAACAGCTAGTCTGAAGAAAGTTTGCATGCTTGATTGTCACTGCGTAGCATTGAACCAATGACTGCAGAATATCAATAGATGTTTTGTAAATATTCGGCCCTTGATCACCTTTAAAATTTAGTGATGTGGCCCCTCAGTGAAAATGACTGTGACACTGCTGGTCGAGGTCATGTAACACATTGGCGGAACATCGTGACAGTGAGACAAAGGGACCAAAGAGTCTGACAATCCACCCAACCCCCCCATCCCCAAAGAGACATCATAATAATAATAATAATAATAATAATAACAATAATAATACAAACCAGCATCAACTGCTAAAATGATTTACTGCTGATGTGCTTACCAGAGTTTTTGCACGCTTGAGCATGCTATTCGATTCTTGAGTGTTTTCCATCACTGCGCCTTCTTTTGATCTTTTAAAAAGTAAATACATTCACACCAAATAAAACATACTTCACATAAAAGACCTTTTAATACATTTTACCAAACATTCCCATCTGTGGCCAATTATCAAGATAGAGTTTAATATCAAGCAATAAACTGTTGGCTGGAAAGGTGTCCATCCACACAGGAGTTGTCAAGCGGCCATAAAATAAAGATCAATAAAAGCCCAAGTGATGTTGAGCCACGGGAGGGGAAGTTTCTTACATGACCTGAAGTGGGCGGGTACATGGTTCAACCGAACTGAACTTTCTTACATGTGACACGAGTCAAGGGATTACCAATCGGAGAGCTTCAAGATACCATTACACAGGTAGTTTGATGTTTGGGTTCATGTTTCCATGTGAGTCCAACTGGGGTCTTTCACATCCGACACTGGGTGGATGCAGGTTATTTTACCCTGAACAGCTCTCCAGACTGTTGCAGAGCCAACATACGTACACACAACCTTTCACAATCACACCTGAGGGCAATTTGGAGTAGCCAGATATCGGAATGTGCGTATCTTTGGAAATGTGCTAGGAAGCCCTCACATGGGTGGGGAGAAGATGGAAACCCCATACAGAAACTCTCGAGTCCAGGATTCGAACCCAAGGCCTTGTTGCTGTGAGTCGGGGGGTGCTAACTACTACAGCACCCTATCACCCATTCTATACTTGCTGTGCAAAAATAATGCTAATACTGTATTGATAATCCTATTGTAAGCTTATATACAATAAAATGATATAGGCCAATTTTAATAAGCTATTTATTCACTCGGTAGTGGAATTCTGTTTATAGATCGATACTTCCTGTCAGAACCTAGCTGTTCACTCACTGCTTGCAGTGAAAGTGGGAAACATGCGAGAAGGTTACCTAGGCCACTAGAGCCGGTCATGTGCAAGATTTGGTCATGTTGTGATGCGCTTATCGAATTGCTCATCGTTTCCTGTGTGGACGCCGCTTTACTCTGGTCGAAATGGAACACACGTATCCACGGTATTAATTTAACAATGTATGAAATGGTGCAATGACTCGGTCGGGATGTTTGCTTTGATTTAATTCCCACAATTCGTTGTGTCACTGCTACATTAAGAATGTAAAAGCAAAAAACAAAAAATGAGCACATGATCCCATACAAGCTGTGCTGTGAAGTTATTCATGGAGCGTCGGAAAAAAGACGTTTTACGTGGACGGCTTTGGGGAAAGAATTCCAGAACACAACAATGTGAAGAGAAATGTTGAACTATTTTTACATTTTAAAGACATGAAAGACTTTTGAAGATTTTTGGTTATAGTACGAGTAAATGAATATTGTTATTAAAAATAGAAAAAAAATTCAAATGACTTTGCAATTTATATTCAGACACGTGTGTGTGTGTGTGTGTGTGTGTGAATAATGAGACAAACAACGAGAAGCTATTTACCAGTGTGCTGGCTGTACTTGTGGTTTGGATTAAGCTTGTCTTCAATGCTGAGTATTTATTGTTTAACATGTGACATCACAAACAATCTGTGATGTCACATTTTGTGTTTTGCTACAGGCGATATAATACACGGGTTAGGACATTGTGACAAAGAGGCACGGCGTTCTTCCTCAGGTAGAGTTCATCTACACGGGACGTCTGTGTAACATATGTATGGTGCAGCTCCCACCCGATAATCCCGAGAAAACGCAGCCATTTTTTGTCGTATAAAAGTACGACGGTGCTCATTGTGTTAAGCATTTTTAAACCATTCTGTCAGTCTCATCTGTTCATTGGGTGAGAGGCTGGGCCCACCCTGGGAAGGTCGTCAGTCATACGCTATGCGAACATTCACACCGACGTACGCACCTGATGTCATCTGCATATAGCTTTGAAGCATGGGAGGAAACCAGAGAGCCCTGAGGAAACCCAGATTGATACCCGACATAGAAAAGTCGGCCACCAGGTTTGAATTCTGATCCTTACTGTGAAGATTGGTTGTGTTGGCAGAACTTGGAAAAGTTCTCTGGGTACAATGGTTTCCTCCCACAATGCAAAAACATGCTCAATAGGCGAAGGTGTGTGTGTGTGTGTGTGTGTGTGTGTGTTTAATAGACAATACAGATGCATAGTGGTTAGTATGTCACAGCAAGAAGGTCCTGGGTTTGGTGATGGGGATTCTTCTGCGTCGAGTTTGCATGTTCTCCTTGTGCTTGTTCAGGTTTCCTCCAGGTACTCTGGTTTCCTCCCACAGTACAGACATGCACATTAGGCGAGGTGGGAGTTCCATATTGCAACTTGGTGTGTGTGTGTGTGTTGGCCCCGCAGTGGACTGGCGAGCTCTACTGTGTGTACAACGCCTTTGGCCACGGTTGGCTGAGATAGGCTCCTGTGTCCCCACGACTGTTTTATGATGTCGACTGGAGTTGTAGTTACATTCTGTGCTCGGTGGATGGCGGCAGAGATCAGCACGTGTGGTCCGTATTGTTCCACTCCCGTTCTCGTGCCGCCCGGGTCTCGCCCATCGTGCGCGCTCCCGGCTGATCATGCGCGCTCGCGCTCCGCGGCCGGTCACCATGGTGGTGGGGGGGAGGCGCACAACAGTCTTGTCACTTTGGAACGAGCTGAATTAAGCGTGTTCGCACGCGCTGTTTGACGCTTTCACGGAATCGGACGGAAACTTGACCGGCGAGGTGGATTTGCCCCTCATCGCGCGTTCACGTCGGGAGATCCGGAGGTCCTGAGCACGGCGCGTCGGGAGGCAGACGCTTCCCATGCATGCTTTGTGCAGAAGAAAATAAAAGCACCGGGGCTTTGTACACGCGTTTCAGCAGCCGTCCGGGCCGGCGGGGGCGCGTGTCCGCTGCAGATCGCCTGCTTTCCGCCCTTCCGTTTTTCTCCCTGAAGGACCGCTTTGCTTGCTGGCTGGCTTGGGTTGGTTGGTTGGTTGGAGCGGGCCAGGCAGATACAGACACACAGAGGCAGAGAGAGGCCCCGGGGGCGCAGCAGGCCGTGTCCCGGGGAAGGAGCCTCCACTCGGTGTCGGGCTGAGACGGACACGCGCCGATTTGAAGGACTTCCCCACGCGCGCTTCGCTCCACTTCTAATCGGAGACGATGGCGTCCTACGTGGACAACAGCTTTCGGCAAGCGGTGATGCTCAACCCGGCCGAGAGGACGCAACAGGTCAGGAGCACTCAGCCAAATATGTCATGGAAACGAGCGATAAACGCGCGCGCGCGCGCACACACGCTGGATTCGAGTCGCTTTAATAGCTGCACATCAGCGTGTGTATGCATGCGCACACTACGGGGGGGGGGGGGGGTGCAGAGAAAGTGTCCATATATGTGTGTGTGTGTGTGTCTGTCCTCTCTTTCACTCCCTCACTCACACATTCATTCAATCATTCATCTGCCGACTTTGTTAATCCTATTAGGGTCGCAGGGAGGCTGGATCCTATCTCAGCTGACACTGGGTGAAGGCTGGGGACACCTTAAAAACCTAGACAGACCATTGTAGGACCAACACACAGAACCATTCACAGTTACACCTGAGGGTTAATTTGGAACAGCCACTGAAGAACATGCAAACTCCATATTGAGGTTCGGACCCAGGACCTTCTTGATGTGAGGTTGATGGGCTAAATATTGGGATTGCATCACTCTCTCTCTCTCTCTCTCACACACGTGTATGTATGTATGTATATATATATATATATATATATATATATATACCAGGCCACCACTGCCTGTGTGTGTTTGTGTGTGTGTGTGTGTATATATATATATGTATATATATATATATATATGTATGTATATGTGTATGTATATGTGTGTGTATATATATATATATATATATATATATATATATATATATATAATGTGTGTATTATTTATTATATATATATTTATTTATATATATATATATATAATGTATGTATGTGCATGTATGTGTATACAGTGTAAGTTAAATAAATGTAAATATAAAATATGTATTTATATGCAGGATATATTACTAATATTCTATATGCTCACTCTATCAATCATGGATTCCTAGGCTCGTCAGTTTTGCAATGCAGGTGTACAACAAAATGAAAAACACACTGCAAAATACACCTCTCTCTCTCTCTCTCTCTCTCTCTCTCTCTCTATATATATATATATATATATATATATATATATATTTTAGGCATACCTGTACATATCATGATTATTTGTATTTAGATTTATGATGGACTGTATGTGAGGAGGGACATGTCCCACACTTCTCCTGAACATCTTGCAATTCATCCTCATTCATTACGTGGACATCACTGTGTCTTCATTGTATCGATGGGTGCAGACTGTACTTTATTTGACCTTTCGAAATTGAGACGTTATTCAATTTCTGACCCTGGGCCACGTTGCAGCAGCAGAATGACCTCAGCCAGTGTTTGGTGAGAAGACATACTGGGATATTGTTTATTTATTTTTTTGTTGATGCATTGGAGACCTGACGGCTGTCTTGAGTGACTCTATTGCTGGCGGGTAGTGATTGGCATGGAATACAGTGCTGTCCAACTCGTTCAAGTTCTCCTACTAGCGAGAGATGATCTTTCAAGTGGGCTGCCTGATGGATGCTGTCTCCTCCATCGTGATGCAGAATGTTGTCATGCTGCATGAGATGAATAATAAAGTACTTCTGATGTCCCTCATTCAACAGCTTCCTTTTCTCCATCCAAACCAAACACGCTGCTGCAATGGATTTTTTTTTTTTTTAAACCTTATTAATGTTGGTTGTTTATTTTAAATGTGAGTGTGTCAAGCTTCAGACACTCATGGTTTGGAGGTTCAACGATATGGACAAGAATAGACAGGCTTGATCGATACCAATGAAAAGGACAGGGATGCAGTGGTTAAGCTGCTTTGTCAGGAGATATACACGCCGAGGTATTGGAAGTAAGGATTTTATTAAAAGTCTCTATACAGTAAATTTCTAAAATAAATCTGACTGGCGTTTTAATTGGTGCTTGTCTTGGACGGGTCAGACATGTCGGAATTATTGGTTTCCATGCGTAACCTCTCAGTCCCACCATTATGGTAATGAACCTTTTCAGGTAATATTTGATGAGAAGTGAGAGCGACCTCTGAGTTCTGATTCTCTCCCGACCCTCCGAGGTCATGCCGTCTCTCCAGGAGTCTCTCACTCCACAGTTTTTTTTCTCTAGGAGTCTGTCTCTCCGCTGCATTGGGAATAATCATAATTCTGTGAAAATATTTAGATGTTTTGGTATCGATGCTGGCACATTTGAATCTGAGATGTTGGAACATCCAGTCCAGTAGCTTGTAATTTAGTAAAAAAAAAAAAAAAAAAAATGAGCAGTTATGTTTATTAATGAAATACCATGAATAGGTAGAGCACTTGGAGAGCAGAACGCAAACCTCCAAGTCCAGTAATCCGGTTTATTAGGTTAATCAAAATATCAATGCTGAAGAATCCTTGAAGCTTAATTCCCGGATTTGATCCAGATCATCTCCGAATCCTACTGGAAGCTTCCTTGTCCAGAGCCAGGCCTCTGGTAGAAAGTTTTCATGAAGATTTGCATACAATATTTAACACAGCAGCTGGATCTGCTATAGTACCTCACAAAATAGACTTAATTTGTAATGTTAAATAATCTTTAAAAAATTCCCATAACCAGAATTTGATCCATATCATCACTGGAATGTAATGATGGCTTTTTTTGATCAAAGCCCTGCCTCTAGTATACATTTAATGAAAACCCGCATATTTTTTCTGTTTGCCATCCTGCGAACAAACTAACTTATCATAAAGCATAACCTCAATGGCAAAGGGACACCAAGTAAAAAAATAAATAAAAAATACAACACTGACACACATGCTAATTCCAGGTGTTTCAGGCAACAGATTTCTTGTCGTTCCTGAAAACCGATCTTTTCTGATGTAGTTGGTCATGTGACAGTGCTTAGATTTCTTGCTTTATGTTAAAGCTTCTCGTTTCCTGTTCAAAAATAGCGCTGATTCAGTGTTGTCGATACCGCCCCACTTTGTACATGCAGTCATCACTGGCATTTAAACGCACTATTCTCATGTGGGTCAGTGTGCTATTCATTCATGAATTCAATGCTGGTGCTGAAATTTCAGTACAAGCTGGGTTTTCCAGAGATGACGCGATATCCCTCGTCTCGCCATTTCAGTTTAAAGATTCCCATTGACTTCCCAGGTATATTAAATAAACATGAATTACAGTGTTATCTCTTGTAAATAAAATGCAATCGACTTGGTGGCGCACTACGAAGTTATGGTGGACGCGCAGGATCGTTGTTTGTCACGTGGTCTTGTTAGTGTTATTATTAACACAGAACCAAAGCAGGATGTAAAACAGGTGCATAAGAGATACTAAGCCTGTGAGCTACAGTGGTTTTGCTGGGAAACTGATAATGGAAGATAAAACGCATCAGATGTTCACTTGTGGATGGTTGCCGTTAAAAGCCGGCGCCTGGGTTCAGATTGTCGGAACAGCACAGTAAACTCTAATTTGCTGGGAGGTGCTGTTGAGATGCATGATGGTATCAGTTAGCTGAAACCTTGCTGATATGTAAAGTTGAACGTGAGTGTAAGGACTAAAATTGGGTTGAAATAATGGAGCTGGCAGCCTCGTTACTGCAGCACAGAGTCTTTTTGACTTGCGTTAATGTACCGCACGCTGACGATGACATGACTGGTGTAGATTTAGGCATTTCCAGTGCGCTAATCCTGCAGGCGGAATGAAACAAGCAGTCGTGGGAGATGGTGGGAGGCTGTGAAAAGCTTCCTACGATGCCTTTGGGATACTTTTATGTGCTCGACAGGGTGTGTCAGGAGGCAGACTTGTGTCCAGAGGGCTAATGAGAGCAAATGGAGACTATATGTTTCCTTTGACCTGAATGAGCTCGTAGGTCATAGAAATGGGTGGTGTTGTAGATGGGTGACCTCCCATTTGGGTGAAGAACAGTATCAGGAGACAATGTGTTTTTTTTTTTTTTTTTTTTTTTTTTTTTTCTGGAAGGCCATAAGGTCTGGATTGTTTTGGATACCAAGTTGATGAGTTTGTCCTTCTGGATGGACAACGTCTTTTTATCTTTTAAGCAGGAAAAGGAAATGCAAAGGAAAGGGGTCACTGACAAAGAAATAAATAGGGTGGTGTAGAAATTTAATTCCTGATCCAATTTATTTTCTTTTTTGTTGCAGTTTTTTCTTTCCTTTTCATTTTTAGGTGCTTATCAGGGGAGAACCCGTTTCAGATTAGCATGCTATGCTAATAGGCCTATTGCGCTAATTTGTAACTGCCATCCAACGCAGAACTGCTTCAGTATCGGTTGTTAAAAACGCCGCTGCAGGCCATCATCTGATGGCTTTCATTTATCTTCACACACCACTTCTGGAGGCACCTTGAAATGTGCAGTGTTTCCAGTAAGCTAGTAATTTTCATTATTGCTCGCGGAGCCTCTGTTATTTCTAAGTGTGTGCGCGTCTGTCCGTAGCCCTCAAACACTTGCGCTACTTTCTAAGTGGGGTCATATTCTGTTTCTTTATTTCTTCTTTTTTTAGTTTTAAATGTTGAATGTGTAGCCAGTGCCTAGCAAAAAGTGTTTTTTTTTTTTTGTTTTTTTTTTTTTTTTTTTAAATACACACACAGATACTCACTGACTCATCCCCTACACAATGGGAGTAATCTGATCTCCCCAAGCGCACCAAGACGAAAGATCTTCCTTCATGAATTTCGTGCCTGAAAGTGTCCTTTTCTTGCCCAACTTTTTTTTTCTTTAAGTGACCCGTGCACTGCTCCAGGATTAGATTGCTGCTTAATATGATTACACTTTATATCGGTATAGGGTTTAAAAAAGACCCGTCAGCGTGTGAATAGCTGTGGTGGGTTGGTATTCTGACGAGGATCATCTGAAACGTGTCCCAGAAATAATCTGAATTTGTTTGAGAGTTACAGCGCTGTCCATACTCAGGGTATGAAAGGAATTCATTGTTACTTGCTTCTGTAACTTTGTCGTATAGGAATTTGATGATTTATGCTTGGTTTAGCATGTACGGATAACAGTGAGAGCACACTTCACCAGCTTCTGTGTTTTATCTGGCAACTTATTCAAATGCTTTCATGCACTGGTTAATTTTAGACATGTCGGGCATTTCTATGTTGTTGAGATTTAGAAATTGCTGTGGTGAGAGTCCAATAGAGAAAGGGGTTATGGACTCTCTTGTTAAATTATTTTTATATTGCTTTAAATCATTTAAATGCAATATGGGTCATTTGAAATAAATTGGTCTGTTGCTTGAAAAATGTTGAGGGAACTGAAACAAATATTTGACTCATTATAAGGCTGGCTGATCATCATCATCATCTCCTTTCGGCTTTCCCCCCCTTTTCAATGGTCACCACAGCAAATCATGCGATTCGTATGTTTGATTTGGTTCATAGGTTTTTATGTCGGATGCCCTTCCTGACACAACCCTTTAGCAAGGGGCAGAAACACGCTGACGGCTTTGCAGCCACTCGTGATGAAAGTCAGCAATGGTTCTTTTACATAAACCTCCCACCATAGACAGTGAGGGACAAGGCTGGCCTTTGATAACCCAGTTAGCTGCACTGGGGAGACAGTGACAACCTTATGGAGAGTGGGACTCGAACCCCCAACCTTCGGATCAGCCATCCAGCGCCCTTTACCACCAGGCCACCACTGTCCTGGTTGGCTGATGTCGCTAAAATGCTTAAATTATGGCTTTCTAACTGTTGACCATCGATACTTATGACCACAATTCCAAATGTATTAAATGGCCCATATTACTCCAGCTATAGGCTAACATGGGACATTCAAATTTTAATCGGTCAGGAATGCACCCTCTGGGTCTGGAATGAGGTTCTGACAAAGTGGAAGAGTTCAAATATCTCAGGATCTTGTTCATGAGTGAGGGAAAGATGGAGTGGGTGAAAGATGGACAGGCGGATTGCTGCAGCCTCCGCTGTAAAGCGGAGCTCGCACTGGTCCGTCATGGTGAAGATGGAGCTGAGCCGCAAGGCAAAGCTCCCAATTTACCAGCTGATCTACGTTCCAACCCTCACCTATGGTCACGAGCTTTGAGTAGGGACCAAAAGAACAAGATGGTGGATACAAGCGGCCCCTTTAGAGATGGGGTGAGAAGCTCCGTCATCCGAGAGGAGCTACGAGTAGAATTGCTGCTCCTCCATGTTAGAGGGTCCAGTTGAATTGGCTTGGGCATCTGGTTAGAATGCCTCCTGAACTCCTACCTAACACAGTACAGTGATCCCTCGCCACTTTGTGCTTCAGTTTCTGCAGCTTCAGTGCATCGTGGGCTTTTCGAAAATATTCATCGAAAAATAAAAAAAAATAAGGACAAATAGGGGAAAAAATTTCAGGAAAATGCAGCAAAACAAGGCCAATTATGAAAAAATCCCAACAAAAACAAAAAAAAAAACAACCCAACCCCCCCAACAAAACAACTGACATTTTTTCATGAGGTGCCATCTGTGTGTGTGTTTATTTGTTTTATTTATATGTTATGCATTATTTTTGAATGTTTAATTGTTATTATAAGCATTTATAGTGTTGAGTATGTATTTATT
>CM045750.1:23279418-23296918 GCA_024760905.1 Plotosus lineatus | reverse complement strand
CATTGGAACCCATTATGGATTCCTAGCCAGTTCAGTGGTAGTGGTATTGTTCATGCTGATGGTTATCTAATAGCCAATCACTGCTAGCTATTGCTAACTATGTGGGGTATGGAAGAGTCATTTAGTTGGACTTCCACTTTGTTGCCTGGAAACTGATTAGGCAAGCTAGTGGTGGTTCAGTGGTTAAGGCTCTGGGTTCAGGAAGGTAAAGTCCTTTGGGCTTTTTACACCCGAGCCATAGTGGCTGATCAGGCCGCTGCTTATCCCAGTTTCCATAGCGTGACCTAACCAGAAGTTCAACTCCTCCTGGATGGTTACCTTCCCAGTATATTTTTACTGGTCCCCATTTATACTGCTGAGTGGACAGAGGCACACTTGTGGTTAATACCTTGCCCAGGGGTCTAAGCACAGTGGGGTCTAACTGGGATTTGAACTCGCAACCTCCCGATCATGAGCGCAGCACCCTAACCACTCCATCATTGACCCCACTACAAGGTTCTTGGTTACTGCTCAGAAAGTTAGTTGTTCATTCCCCAATATCACCGAACGGCTGTGATTGCATCGTTGAGAAAGGTCCCTAGTCCTGAACCACTTAGTTGCATCATGAGACATTCAGCGTCCGCCAAATGCCGTAAATGTATCCTCCAATGTCGTAGTGTATGGATGGCTAGCAGTTACATGCAGGCTATAGGGCAGTTTTTGCTGTAGGGTTTAATGCCATTGGGAAATAGTCTGAAAGTGTTTGCCCAATGTTTTCTCACATTACTCTTAAACGTTTTTTACTATTTAAGTCCATCTAACTGCAAAACGGCGTTGTTTGCTCGCAGGAGAATCACAGCACGGGTTTCTGAAGGAATATTGAGCATTAGTTTAAAAATATGGTCCATCAGTCTTACATAATAATTCACCCAACGAATACAAATGTTCGAGCATCAACCACATTGGCTTCGTCTGATGTGTTTAGTGTAGCGGGAAATGGAATTTGGATACGTGCTATAGTTGTAGCACTGACATGAGTCACCTCATAGGAATCTTTAAATTTACCAGCATACCAAAAAAATATATTTTCGACTTGCGGAGCTGCATATCTACTTATTGCAACGGAAGCATGGACCAGCATTCTGAGTCGCTCCAACACCTTTTGGCTATTTTAGTCAAACATAAGATGAAAATAATGGTGGAAGATTTTCAAACACCCCTCCCCCACCCCACCCATTTTGGCCTCCAAGTGCTGGCGTCCCAGACGCTTGTAGGTTTTGGATGTTGGCAGTCTCAGCACGAACACATGAGCCTGGTATTGGATTGCGCTGCATCACAGATGATGGCAGGCAGCCATTTAGAACGCCACGCTCATGAGCTCATGTTTCCTCCGGCTCTTTACGAACATATAGAGCTACACTTTAGCATGTTTTCACAGTTTTTGTGGGGACAAAGGTTCAGTTGTGTTGCAGTCTTGGCCAATGGGGGATCCGATTCAATGGGCATTGAGTTCTAGTCGACATTCTTTCACACACAAAGCTCATTTTTTAAGACGCAGATTTGTGGCGGTGTTTTTTTCTTTCTTTCTCGTGTGTCTGGCTGTAGGTGTTGGACCATTTTGCAGTAGTAGTCACCTGTATATTCTTAAAAAAAACCCAGAATATTGCAATAATGGAGGTGATAACATGACGCGACTTGTTTATAGATGTTCAACAAGTTTTATCAGTAGTTCTTCACTGACTTTTAGTTGTTGGCTAATTGCTGTGGTATAAAGCACAAGACGAGGGAAACATCTGGTGGTCATGCTGTTAATGGAGTGTAATCAAATTCTCAGTGGTACTCGCTTGCTAATTATTTTCCCACAACAGCACACCATGGAGTGATGTAATAATGGTTTTATTTATTTATTTTTTTTTGGTGCTACGTTTCTCTGAGATGTTTGACCCACATTTCCAGGTTAAGACTTGTTTGAGCGGTAAGCGTCGGAGAACGTGTCTCTGCTTGCACGCCGAACGGGCGAAATAAATGTTTTGCAACTGAAACATAATCATGGCCGTCATCGTTCTGTTCCAGCGAGACAAGCGCGAGTTATCAGAGTGCGCAGCGCTGTCAGTGAGATAAGCTGTACCCCCATGAGCAGTGGCTTATCTTTATTGTTTGAGGATTTGATAGCGTAAGTGCTTCGGGCTCTGATATCTTGCAGCACGGACGTGTAGACTTTTACACCGATTGAAGATGTAGAAGGACGCACAGCTCAATCATATTTTAGTGAGACGTGCGGGGTTATATTGGAATTACCACAGACAGTCTTTTTTGTATTTATTGTGCGCTGTGTGTGTGACGGACCGGATATCTTGGGGTAGTAGTCGTAGTACCCTTCCTGTGACATCATAACAGATGCCACTCCTTTTTATTCATTCATTCATTTCATTCGTTTTCTAAGCCATTTAACCATAAATAGGGTCGTGTGGAGGCTGGCACCCATCTCAGCTGACTCGGGCCGAGGGCGGGGTACAGCCTAGATAGTTCGCCGGGCTATTCCAGGACCACATTCGCACTCGCACCTAACGAAGATTTTGAACAGCCAATCAGCCTACTGTGCCAGTCTCCACAAAGGCAAGGGTGGCTGATCAGTGCCATGGTTTATGAGTGCCAGTCTCTGTGAAGGTGGAGCCACTGACTGCCAGTGTCTGTGAAGGAGGTGTGGCCTATGAGTGCCAGTGTCTGTGAAGGAGGTGTGGCCTATGAGTGCCAGTGTCTGTGAAGGAGGTGTGGCCTATGAGTGCCAGTCTCTGTGAAGGAGGTGTGGCCTATGAGTGCCAGTCTCCGTGAAGGAGGTGTGGCCTATGAGTATCGGTCCCAGTGATGGTGTGTCCTTTGGGTGTCAATCTCGGCAATGAAGGTGTGGCTATTATGTTCCAGTCTCAGTGAAGGATTAGTTTCCCTATGAGTATCGGTCTCAGTGAAGGAGGTGTGGCCTAGGAGTGTCAGCCTCGCACAAGAAGGTCCTGGGTTCGATTCCCAACTCGGGAATTTCTGTGTGGAGTTTGCATGTTCTCGCTATGCTTGCATGGGTTTCCTCCGAGTACTCCAATTTCCTCGCACGGTCCAAAATCATACACAGTAGGCTGAGCCATTACAAAGGCCACACCTCCAAAAGTGGGACTTCAGCACATATGCCATGCCTACTTCACAGAGATCTCTCACTCGGCCCATACCTCCTTTACTGGGTCTGACACACACAAGCGAGTCCTGCTGTATTGGGCTTGAGGTTGGCCACACCTTTTTACCCAGCCTGATGCACAAAGGCCACACCTTCATATTTCTAGTTTTCTAGGAAAGCTGGAAACTTAATTTATAGTAATTATTTATGCATGTACTTGAGTGTTTTGTGTGTGTGTGTGTGTGTGTGTATTTTGTAATGGCTTGGCGTTCACTTTGCAGCCGGTGCTGTGGATCTGTCGTGACATTGAGGTGTTGATGGATGAATTAAAAATTTTACATTATAAACATTGGTGAAAGCTTAGACAACATCATGGTATGAAATTTTAATACGACCGCGTGCCTATCAACAATATTCTTTTCCACATAGTGTGTGTGCGCGACTGTAAGCCAGTGACATTGCTGCAACTCAAGTCTTTGCATTTCCACATTTTTTCCGAAACCCATTTGGATGAAAATCGAGCTGTTATCGAGGGGTCTGTGGTTTAACGGAAACTAAATGTATACGTCTGTTTTCGACTCCAGATGGATCCTTCACATGCCCTCGCTTGCTCTCTCGCTCACCTCAAGGCTTTGTGGGTCTAAATTTAGTTTTGCTGATCTTGTTTGCCAAGCTTTGCTGTCACATTAAGCCCCAGTGTGTGACTGAAGCAGATTTAATACCCAGCACCTCATAAGCCCAATTAGCTAAAAACACTCGTCACTGCTCTGTGTGTGCGTGTGGAAGACGTGCCTGAGTACTCTTTCGATTTCTGCTCCTTTCAGCAAGACCCTTTTATGGCGCTTTTATGCTAACGATTGCTCAGAAAGTAGAAACTGAACCACAGCAGAATTCATGGGTAAATGCATTTAATTTACATTCACCCTTTATTCATAAGGACTAACACAAATGACACGCCTTCTTCATTGGGACTGACACAAAGGCCACACCACCTTTTCTGGAAATGGCAAAAAGCCACACCTCCTTTACTGGAGCACTGACAAAATAGCAACGCCAGCTTCACTGGGACTCGTACACATGCCACATCTCCTTCACTAGGACTGATACAAAGGTCACATGTCCTTCACTGAGACTGACGCAAAGGCTCCTTCTCTGGCAATGGCAAAAAAAAACACACCACCTTCAACTGGGGCTGACACAAAGGCCACACCTTCTCTGGAAATGGTAAAAACCATACCTCCTTCACCGGGACCGACACACAGGCCGCACCTCCTTCACCGGGACCGACACACAGGCCGCACCTCCTTCACCGGGACCGACACACAGGCCGCACCTCCTTCACCGGGACCGACACACAGGCCGCACCTCCTTCACCGGGACCGACACACAGGCCGCACCTCCTTCACCGGGACCGACACACAGGCCGCACCTCCTTCACCGGGACCGACACACAGGCCGCACCTCCTTCACCGGGACCGACACACAGGCCGCACCTCCTTCACCGGGACCGACACACAGGCCGCACCTCCTTCACCCGGACCGACACACAGGCCGCACCTCCTTCACCGGGACTGGCGCGAAGATCTTTACTGGGACTGGTATACTTTAAATGCCATGCTTGTTTCCTTGGGATTGACACACAGGCCACACCTCCTTTACTGGGACTGATGCACAGGCCACACTTCCTTCACTGGGACTGACCCAGAGATCATGCCTCATTCTTTGGGACTAGCATAAAGGCCGCACTTCATTTATGGGCTTGGTATAAAAGAAAAGAGGTGTCGTGCTTGTGTCAGTCCCAATCAAAGCCACACCTCCATTAAGGCTGGCACAAAAACCACACTTTATTGAAACTGGCGCGATGTCACGCCTCTTTCCATTGAAATTATGCAAAGGCCGCATCTCCTTGATTGTGACTGACACGAAGGCCACACCTCCCTCTTAAGGATTGACAAAAGACACAGCTCCTTTACTTGGACTAACACACACAAGCCACACCTTCCTCATTTTGACTGACACAAACATTTGGCTGCACATCCATTGGGACACATGAAAGCCGAATCTCTTTCAATGAGACTGACATTCTAACACCCCAAAAGCCACACCTCCTCTCGTGCCACAAAAGCATACTCCATGATCTTTGTGTTAGAGGGATGACATCATCTCTCTCTCTCTCTTCTGTACAGTGGCAGAGTCCATGCAGATGATTTGATTACCCACAATGCCTTGCTGGTAGTGATATTTTTACAGTAGCGGTTTATTCTAATTGACTTTCACATTTACCGCCCCGAATCGTAAATACGTTCAGGTATTAAATTATAAAACCCCAGACTCTGCTTTTGGAACACAATGACTGATGATCTCTATCGTGGAATAATAAACGACTGAACTGAGCGACGCGTTCGCCGAGTTCATGTTGGTTAATCATTATCACTGTATTACTGCCTTTTGTGGTTTTGATAATATTACAAGAACACAGTCCGATGAATTCTGTGTTCTGTTGGATCGGAAGGCACTGATTGACAGCTCTGAGTATAATTTGAATCACAGGGTGACTTACATTAACGCTCGCACTGGAAGACGTTGGCGTTTCCATCGCAAACACTACCACAATTTAGCGTGTATGTCAGCCAATCTACAAAACCCCCGAAGTCGTATACAGATTCGTATTATAATTATTAATCAAAAAATGTATTTGCTGGCAGGGTGAAGTGGCGCAGTATCGTTTTGTAATTTCTAACCCCCTTGATACGTCGCTATACCCCACTCCGTGACTTACGGGTGCTGGTTGTTCGCCTCCTGAATGGCTGGCTCCATGTGAAGAGCTTATTTGTGACTTGAATAATGAGCGGTGATGCATAATAAACATTTTTATATTGGCGTGGCCGGTGTAGAAGTTGAGGATAATGGCGGTAATAAGCGTGATGTTTTGATTGAAGATGTAGGGGAGGGCCTCTCGTGCTGTTTCGGACGAGTGAGTGAGTGTGGGCCAGCATACAAAAGAGCCCTGTTTAAAATCAACACCACTTGTCCGATGTAATCAACATCAGAGTAAAATCAAACGTCTCGAAAGCCCAACATGTGAACAAAGGACGAAAATTACAGAGAGCCAATCAGGGGGGGATGTGAAGCTTGTCGCGGAGGAGCCGAAATGCATCACTCAGGATGGAGAAGATGGAATTTCTTACTGTAGGCCTCGTACTGAAGGACCCCACATCTCAACGTAAGCATCCGAGAAACAGTTCATCAAGTTAAAAAGATTTCCCTGTCATTTGTTTTATTTGTGTGCTTTATTATGGGATGCCCATAGAAAGGAATAGACTACGTAGCGATGCCTTGGCAGCGACTGGACTCTGTGTTTCTTTGTCCGTCTCTCCGTCTGTTGGTCCCTTTTTCTTTGTCTCGGTGCCCTTCCTTTATGACCTCACACTCTGGATGTCTCAGACAAGAGCGGTCGTTGTTGTTCGTCCTTCTCGGTCGAAGATGACCATGACCACCGTCAAACACAGATTGACCCGCATGGTCTGTGAAGATGACCTCGCACACAGAGGAGGCACGACCACCCTGGGACATCGCACCCACTAAGTGGTCTGACATTCTCTCACGATAATAAGTAGAAGCGGCGCAAAAATCTCGACAGGGGGTTTGGAGGGGTGACGATGGCTCAGACCGTGCAAGTCGGTGACATCACAGAGAGGAGTTACCAGACAGGGTGGTATCTTAGAGCGGGAAGGTCAATCAGGGGTGGGTTATCGTGAAAAAGCGGCATGAGACAAGTGAGGCGGAGTCCAGCCCCCTCCCTGTAAGAGCATCACAAAGTGGTGTGTCTCATTTAAAAATAAATGAAAAATCAAATGGCAGTCTTTTGAATAAGATGCCGCGATAGTGTCATTGGTAGCACGTCCGCCCCAGCGAGAAGTTCCTGGGTTCGAGTCCTGCGCACGGCATGAGTGTTTCTGTGTGGCGTTTGCATGTTGGCCTTTTACCTATGTGGGGCTTTTCTTACTCTGGGTACTCCAGTTTCCTTCCAGAGGCCAAAAGAATGCAGAGTTGGACAATTGCCCTCAGATGTGTGTGTGTGTGTGTGTGTGTGTGTGTGTGTGTGTGTGTGTGTGCAAATACATTGTGTGTGTGTTTGTGTGTTGGCCCTGCAATGGTCTGTCTGGTGAGCTAGTCAGTATGTACCATGCCTTCACCCAGAGTCGGCTGAAATAGGCTCCAGCCTAACCGTGACTCTGGTAGGATTAAGCGATTTGGTCGGTGAGTCAGTCAGTCAATTCCCTTAATGGATTTAAGATGCTGTATATAATCCCCTCCCCCCTTATTCTCCACCCTGAAGCAGACTCCCTTTAATGAACATTTTATTTCATGGTCTGGATTATTCTCCTGAAGAAAATGCATTTAAATAAACAGAAATGAAATGTAATAAAGTACGAAAGCAAAAAAAGTAATAAAGTAAGTGTATTTAAATCCAGCAGTTTCTTTACGAAAATATTTGAACTCCAGCCGTCCTGCAGCGCTGTCGTACTGCGAGGTGTTTAATGTTACTGTCATAACTTTATAATGTTCACTCTCTGTGAACTTTCTGGAAAAAAAAAAAAAAAAAATTTAAATAAAAGTCTCTTATACAGGATGACCCAGTGAACCCCTCTACACACATCTCAAAGGTAAATAAAGAAAAAGGGGTGAAAAATAATCCGATTATTTATCCACATGACACTGTGAAGTGGGAGAGGCGGTGCTACGGTGCCCAGCCTGACCCCGACTGTCCTCGGTCGGGCAGCACACTGCACGTTCGCCATCAAAGCAGTCTTTGCAAACATTCACTTCAGGAAATGATACGAAAAGGTCTTTTTTTTTTTTTTTTTTTTTTTTTTGGAGGACGTTTCAGGATTTCACGGAATGAAAACATTCTGGATTGGAAAGAATGTTGTGTGTGTGTGTGTGTGTGTGTGTGTGTGGGGGCGTCAGAAAATCACCTGGTCGACCTAGGATTTAATTTCCAGGCTGATGAGTTTGCATGCTTCCCTGCTGCCTGTGTGGACGACTTCAGTGTGTTCTGGTTACCTCTCACAGTCCAAAAAGATGCACGTTAGGCTACTTTGGGCTTTTTACATACGGAGCCATGGTGGCTCATCAGGCCGGCGCTCATCACCGGTTTTTATAGCGTGAAGCGACCAGGAGTTCAACTGCTCGTCCATCGCAGGTTACCTTCCCAGTACAGTATATTTTACTGGTACCCATTTATACTGCTGGGTGAACAGAAGCACACTTGTGGTTGAGACCATGCCCGGGGGTCTTAGCACAGTGGGAGTCTAACTGAGATTCGAACCCACAACCATAGTTGAGAGTACCATAGAACCATAGAACCTGAGTTCAGCACCATAACCACTACGCCGCCGGCCACACTAACGTTAGGCTACTTGGCTATTCCAACATGCCCCCGAGTGTGACTTGTGCGTCTGCATTGTTGTCTGTCTGAGCTGTTTGGGATATATCCTGCCTTCGCCCAGTGTTGGCCAAGATAGGCTCCAGCCTCCCTGTGACCCTTGTAGGATTACGTGAATGATTGAGCGAGTTGTATCATCATATTTATTCAGTTCATTTTCTGTAACCGCTTAATCCTATTTAGGGTCGCGGGGAGGCTGGCTCCCATCCCAGCCAACTTCAGGCGAGGGCAGAGTACACCCTGGACAGCTCGCCAGGCCATCGCAGGGCAGAAACACGCCAACGGCTTTGCAGCCTACTCTTGTCGAAAGTCAGCAATGGTTCTTTTACATGCCTCACACCATAGACAGTGAGAGACATGGCCGGCCTTTGATAACCCAGTTAGCTGCACTGGGGATGCATATTTATTCAGATAAATCCTAATCTGACTCTTCACTGTGTAATTGTGAAATGTTTGTGTAGCGTCAAATTCATCAATGGGGTTCTGCTCCACTGGCATTCAGGAGGAACTGCAGAGGAAATTAAAAAAAAAAAAAAAAAAAGACGACGAAAAAAAAAAGAAACCCTCACTTCCTGTGGTGTTGCTATTGTGGGTCATATCCTGAGGATGCAGGCTGAACTCGCGCCGTGTTTTCTCCACGTGCTCACACTGTGGCTTCATGCGTTTTGGGTGGTACAGTAATCATAAGATTGTTCTGTAAACAGGAAGTTCTGTTTCAAAACAAAGATCTCAGGATTCCCCAATCAAAACACTTTCGGCAGCAGCAAGAACACTTTCTTTTTATCGTTGTCTTTCCCTAAGAACCGAGCCGGCAGGAAGAAGCACGCCGATTGAATGACGCTCAGTTCATATCAGCGTCAGTAAAAAAACAGGTTTATAGTCATTACTCCCAATGATGACATCAACACTTTACTGAATAACAAGCTGATTGTAATTAATTGTTTCGTATAACAGCGCAATGAACTGTGTAAACTTCCCCGCCATTATATTTTAATCAGTTTGACTGACACCAGGCTACATTATTGACGAAAGGAAATAAACAAGGCTGAGATAGCTTGCACTATTGAGACTCATTAACTTTTATAGCATTTGGCAGAAAGTAACTCGTACACCTGGGCAGGTGAGGCTCCAGGGCCTTGTACTGGGCCCAGCAGTAGTTGCTTGTTGATGATAAAAGGTGGGAGAGGCCTTAACCACTAAGCCACCACTGTTCACCTGTTCACCGTCTACTCACCGAGAGTTCACCTGTTCACCGTTCTGGGATCCTGTTAGCCGACTTGGGGTCTATTTGTTGTTCAAAAATTAAATTTTACGGAAAATCTTTGAAATAAATTTGTTCCTGCTCTTCGGTTGACTTGTGAGGCGGAGTTTGCATGTCCACCCCCCATGCTTGCTTGGGTTTCCTCAGGGTACTCCGGTGTCCTCCTACAGTCCAAAGCACAAGACATGCAAATTAGGCTAAGTGGCTGTTTCAAATTGTGGATGTCTCAGTGGTTGTGAGGCGTGTTTTATCCCTGCGATGGTCTGGTGAGCTGTTCAGGGTCCTTTGCCCGGTGTCGGCTAAGATGGGCTTCAGCCTCCCTGTAACCTTAATAGTGTTAAAGGTAAAGTCCTTTGGGCTTTTTACACCTGAGCCTAGAGGCTCATCAGGCCGGTGCGTACCCACGGTTTCCATGGCGTGAAGCAACCAGGAGTTCAACTCCTCCTGGATGGGACGCTGGTCCATCGCAGGTAACCTTCCCAATATATTTTTAATGGTTCACATTTATACTGGGGGCAGTGGTGGTCTAGTGGTATAAGGCGCCGGATTGCTGATCCAAAGTTTGGGGGTTCGAGTCCCACTCTCCAAGTTTGTCCCCCCCATGTGCAGCTAACTGGGTTATCAAAGGCCGGCCATGTCTCTCACTGTCTATGGTGTGAGGCATGTAAAAGAACCATTGCTGACTTTCGACAAGAGTAGCTGCAAAGCCGTCAGCGTGTTTCTGCCCTGCGATGGCCTGGCGAGCTGTCCAGGGTGTACTCTGCCCTCGCCCTGAGTTGGCTGGGATGGGCACCAGCCTCCCCGCGACCCTAATTAGGATGAAGCGGTTACAGAAAATGAACATTTATACTGCTGGGTGAACAGAGGCACATTTGTGGTTAAGACCTTGCCCAGGGGTCTTCACACAGTGGGGGTCTAACTGGGATTTGAACACACAACCTCCTGATCATGAGCACAGCACCCTGACCACTACACCACTAGTAATTCATATTAAATTGTTTGGCAAATGCGCAAGTGAAAGTGAATATCATAAAAATGTAGGCTCTTGAAATATAAATGAGAGATGAGAATTCCTTTTGGCTTTTTCCCTTTATAAGGGGTCGCCACAAATATAAACATTTTATTTCTTATTTGCGAATACTCTTGCCGTCACTTTCTGATCACTGGTCACTTTCTGACCAATCAGAATCAAGATTCATTTAACGTCACATTACGACCTGAGCGTTTTAAATTTAACCGTCCACTGTAGGTCTAGGACCGTATTTTTAATATCCTACAGGTGTTTTAACATTCAGGGTGAGAAGCTCCGCCATCCGGGGAGAGCTCGGAGTAGATCCGCTGCTCCTCCGCATTGAGAGGGGCCAGTTGAGGTGGCTCGGGCATCTGGTTAGAATGCCCCCCGGACGCCTCCCTGGTGTGGTGTTTCGGGCATGTCCAACCGGGAAGAGACCCCGGGGTCGACCTAGAACACGCTGGAGGGACTATGTCTCTCGGCTTGTCTGGGACCGCCTCGGTGTCCCCCCGGGAGAGTTGGAGGAAGTGGCTCGGGAGAGGGATGTCTGGACCTCTTTGCTAAGGTTGCTGCCCCCGCGACCCGACCCCGGACTAAGCGGAAGAAGATGAGATGAGATGAGGTGTTTTAAACATTTTTAACCAACCCCTCCCCCAACCCAAGCAAGCTGCCATCCCAGGCTGTGAACAGGTTCAATATGTTTTTAATCTTTAACAAAAGACAGGCCTCCAGATGAGTCACTTGAATAGGTTGCATAAGAAGAGGGCAGTTGGCTCTGCACTTATGTCATATGATGTAAATCAGATGCTCAAAGCATGACTTTGGCGTGTGTTTTTCTCTGCAGAACGCTGAACTAGACATTGTTTAACACTCTGCATGTGATCTGTTTGTGAAAAATTAATTTGGTCAGCAACAAAAAGGAATCGAAGATTTGTCATGAGGCGACACCTAATAATCCTGGTATTTATTTTGATTCTCAAATTCTATTACTATATAGAAAAAGATGCAGAAATAGAAGGTTGTATGTATTGATTTGTTAATCCTCGGAGAATTAGTTTCTTTCTGCCTCCATGATTTATATTCTGTGCACTCACTGTTTTTAAAAGAAACAGACTTTGAACCCTCTGAGTCTGAAAATATGCAGCCAAATAGTTTAAATACTTCGACGCGCAATGCTTTGTTTGGCTGTTCCCTAGCAACCAAGGAACTTCTTTTTTCTTTTTTTTTTTTTTTTTTAATCAAGAAATAAAACATCAACATTAAAAGTAACTGCACTTGTTCTTTGTTTGGCTAGTCTCAAAGTAGCAGTTTGCTAAAAAATACTAAAGCCAGAAAGCATTGGAGCAGGATAACGGAGTTTGAACGCCAGACTGAGAGTCAGTAAAATCTAGCAATAAATTGGATTTTCTAAAACAGAGACAGGTTTTGGTCTCGGGTGGTGCAGTGTGACGCTGTAGTATTTTTCGCCTGCCTCAGCATGGATGATTCTGCAGTTAGATGTTGAAGGGGAAAAGAAAGGGCGGTGTGTCTGGACTTATCCTCCACAATGTTTATCCCATTAGCTCATTTTCCGTTTGTTCATTATGCTCGCGGCCAAGCGGGAGTACTGTACTGTAGTTGCGTCTGGACTCTCTACCGCTTGACCATTTAGTTGATCGGCTTTATTTTTGCCCATGCCAAGTTTTTGATCAAATATGTAGCATGGAGGCTAATCTTACCTGTGTAACCATCCCCCTCCAGCACTGTAATTTGGCTTTTTAAATGTATAAACATAAAACAATAAATAAATAAATAAATAAGCAGAACCTACACATCATTTTTTTTTTTTTTTTTTTTTTTTTACCAAAGATAGCCAAGCTAGCTGGCTGAACACAATGTTTATTGTTTGTCATAAATATGTCAAATGTAAAGCTGGTTAATGCTTCCTGTTGGAGTATGCAGTACAACGCAGCGAAGAAAAATATTAGCTATTTAGCGAATACGAGTCGAAATATTATATAAATAAATGCTAATAAAGCAAGCTTGCCAATAAGTTTGTTTTCCTGTGGTGTTCATGAGCACATGTTTCCAAAAAGTTGGGACAATGCTCAGAGAAAAGCTTCTACGTAGCTTGAATATTGGCATGAGGTTGGCTCGTATTGTATAACGCACTACTAGCCAGGTTAGCTAAAAAGCTAGCTGATGTTTACTTGACAGATGTAAACCTGTCTTTTACTGTTAGCCAAATAATAAAAGACCGCTTTACACAGGTTTGCATGTGGCAAGTAAACATCAGCTAACCTTCTTTAAAACTTGTGCGTATATATATATATATATATATATATATATATATTTGTTTTTTCACCACTACTTTTTTGGACATTGTTTTTTCCCCATTTTAGTTCTGACTGAATTTTAATGAATTGTGTTCATGTCACACTTTAATGTGGGGGGAAAAGCGATGACACTACAGTGAAACCTTGGTGGTCAAACACAATTCGTTCCAAAGATTTAGTCGATTAATAATTTGTTTGAATATTTCCCTTGAGAAATAATTAAAACCCGATTAATGCTTTCAGATGAACGTCTACTTCCGCCAGTACAGTTGAATATACAGGTTTTCCGCATCCAATGTCATTAATTGGTTCCAGGAGAGACGACTTAAGTCGAAAAACGACTTGAATCGAATTAGCTTGTCTCTAGGCTAGCCTCGGCTAGGCTACGCCAAATTTACTTATTTAGGCTAAACCAAAAATAACCATTCCTAGTTCTGTATATTATTCATGAATGCAATTGTCAATAATATATAGTTAATAAGAATCTATTGTATTAAACTTTATTTAGTAAACTTTATTTTTATTTATTTTAATTTTTCCATGTTTTTTTGAAAATCAACATATAATCGCGAACAACTTGACTCAAAACAACAAGCTGAGGTGTATACCTGTACTTTGAAAGTGAGGTGTATTTCTGAAACATATTAATATACAATACATACATTAATGTACAAAAGAGTGACATATAATGGTACGTAATAACCTAATTATGTACTGCATTTGTTTACATACCTTATGAATAAACATAATACGCGGTACGAGACTCTATCATTGGCTGTTCAAAGTATTGAAGACAAATCAGTGTTTAACACACTCGACTCTGCCCTGTTCCAACTCTGATCATTTGTTCTAGCACCAAGGCATATTTTCCTCAAATTTTTTGATCGAACACAGTTTGTTTGACCACCGAGGGTCCACTGTATACATAAAATGTTTTTGTTGTCAGCTTAAACAGGAGTCCTGGTTAACAAAAAGGCTAAACAAAACTAACATTCTGACACACAGATAGCGAGCAAACATGTTTTTTTTTTTTAAGGTAAATGATTATAACATGTAGCCCAGTGTATCTAACCTGATTGGTTGGAAGGCTAGCTAATATTATAATTGTATATTGTGTAAACTGTTACGCAAGTTTGCTAATAAAAGCATAGCCAAGGCTATGTAGTTAAAAGTTAGTCGGGTTTTTTTCGTGAGATAACTAAAGGTGTACTATAGAGTTTAAATCGGTCTAGAAGTATAGTTTTTATTTGACTATAAATATATATTTTGTGAACTACTATCCAAGCTCAGACCTAGCATGTTAGTCTGGCAACTTCTTTCTATTTTTATCTGCGTACAGATAGCGGTTGTTTTTCTTTATCCTTGAAAATGGTTCCAGTCAGACCCGTGTGTTATGTAAGACCATGTTGGCTTTTGGATGAGTGCTGGTTTACTTTATGTGAAGCGGAAAGAGCAAATGTTATCTGCCGAGTTACTTGGCCATGTTCCCAGCCGTGAGTGCCGCGATGCGGTTGAAAGCTCCTCGTTCTTTGAATATTTTCTCCCACAAAGCAGAAACTGCAGTCGCTTGTGGTTCAGAATGTGGGGAAAGATCTCACCTCTAGCTCGAATGTCAAAACTGTTAGTCAAACACACGGCCAAAAATAAACACACAGGACAGATAGCAAAAGCACAGCCATGTTTGATCTGCTCAGTTCCACTATCCTGCATGTTCCAGTTCTCAGCGGAACTGTCATTGTATAGACTGTGAAAAATGGCCATCTTAGAGTTTGCGTGCTGTCATTTTAGGATGATGTCATTTCCCAAATTACGCTTTCTCTTTTATTTTGGTTTGTTTCTTTTAAATTTGGTTTGTACTTGCTCCCCTTCTGTCTTTGTGCCTGCCTTAAGGATGTGAATAAAGGTTGAAATTAATAGAAAACTAAGACAAATGCTTTTAAAAAAAAAAAAAAAAAAAAAAAAAAAAAAAATATATATATATATATATATATATATATATAAATAAATAAATAAATAAAAATATAATTACACACACACCGGGATCCCTTGCTACTTTGTGCTTCAAATCATGAGGCTTCAGTGCATCGCAGTTTTTTTTTTTTAAATATTCGTCGAATTAAAAAAATAAGGAAATTAAGGAAGCATTGGGGAAAAGATTAAGGAAAATGCCACAAAAACATTACACAAAAAGACCCCTAAACAAACAAAAAACAACCCAAGATCGCCCATCAAAACTAGTTACATTGTTCTGAGATGTGCATCTGCGTATGTATGTGTGTGTATTTATATTTTATTTACGTCTTATGCATTATTTTTGAATGTTTGTTATTATAAGCATCTCTAGCACTGAATATGTATTTATTGATATTATATACACATATACATGGACGTATACGTCAGTCGGGGATCGGGGGGTTGGGGCGGGGGAATCCTACTTCGCGGATTTCGATGGTCGCGTGGGGTTCTTGGTCCCAATTAACCGTGCACAGTGAGGGATCCCTGGACCAAAGAAGAGATTTATGGATGTGGTGAAGGAAGACATGAAGGTCGTTGGAGTCAGAAAAGAAGATGCAGAGGACAGGGTGAGATGGAGGCGGATGATTTGCTGTGGCGACCCCTGAAGGGAGCAGCCGAAAGTAAAAGAAGAAGAAGAAGAAGAAGAGTGAGGGATCCCTGTGTGTGTGTGTGTGTGTGTGTGTGTGTGTGTGTATATGTGTGTATATATATATATATATATATATATATATATATATATATATAATATCAGTGGTGGCCTGGTGGTAAGGTGCCTGATCACTGATTCTAAGGTTGGGGTTCAGGCCCCACTCTCAACGGGTTGTCACTCCCCCAGTGCACTAACTGGGTTATCAAAGGCCAGCCATGTCTCTCCCTGTGATGGCCGGGTGAGCTGTCTAGGGTGTACTCTGCCCTCGCCCAGAGTCAGCTGAGATGGACGCCAGCCTCCCCGCAACCCCAATTAGGATTAAGCGGTTCAGAAAATGAATGAATTGATATATATATATATATATATATATATATATATATATATATATATATATATATATATATATATATATATATATATTCATCTTATTAGGGTCACGTGAGGCAGGAGTCCATCTCAGCTGACACTGGGTGAAGATGGGGTACACCCTGAGCAGCTCTCGCCAGACCACAGCAGGAGAACACGTGTGCATGCACTCATTCACAATCAATTTGGAATAGCCAGTTAATTTAACGTGGATGTTCGGGGAACATACGGGGAACGTGCAAACTCCCCATAGAAACGCTGGGGCTTGTGACTTGAACCCAAGACCTTCTTACTCTGAGCTGATATGTATGTACATTTTGGGCCTCACAGTGGAGCAGCTTGTCTGCAGCACAGCAAGAAGGTTCTGGGTTGTTTTCTCGGGCGTTTCTGTGTGGCGTTTGCATGCTGCCCTGTGGATGGATGGGCTTCCTCAGGGTACCACAGTTTCCTCCCACAGTCCAAAAAACATACCCAGTAGGCTCATTAAGTGGCTGTTTGAAATGGTCCCTGGGTGTGTATGTTCCACTGTGATGGCCTGTCAAGGGTGTACCCCACCCTTACTCCGAGTCGGTTGAGATGGGCGCTAGCCTCCCTGCGACCCTAATTAGGATTAATTCGGCTTAGAAAATTAATAAATTATCATATATAAACCATGCAAAAAATTTTTTTATCAGGTCTATAAAATATGACCTGACTTTTGGGGTCTACAGTGTGCAGGACAGTGAACTCTTGAGACCGATGGGATTCTAGAGAATCCGATTTGTAATCAGTCATTAAAAACCTCAGGATTCAACAATCAGTTTTTCCTTTTTTTTTCTCATCCCCACTCAATTCTCATGTCTCCTGTATCTTTCAACACCCAAAACGCCGATCCTAGCAACCCGACCCAATTTGGATATGTATTAATGTAGTTCAGATGGCCAGAGCGAACAGCATGATGGTTTTGTAGTGTATCACTGGTGAAGCTCCTTTGCACTTCCTCCCGGTCGTCTTGGACTCTGCAGCCTGCCGCCTCCTCATGCTGAATTATTTAACACAAGAGTGTGTTGTGCTATGCGATGACGCCAGTGCTCGCATCTGTTCGGGCCCTAAATGAGATGTTCTCTTGGCTTCAGTTCTCTCTCTTGTGAGGATCAGAGAAGTTCCATCACCATAGAGATTTTGTAAGATCTCTTTATAATCTCGTATTGTTTTTTTTTTGTTTTTTTTTTAAATTTTTTAATTTTTTTAAATTGTGCCTTTTTCCTACTTTTGAGTTCTCCTTAAGAGTTAAATGATGGTGATCAGATA
>CM045750.1:23244418-23274418 GCA_024760905.1 Plotosus lineatus | reverse complement strand
CTTTTTTCATAATTTGGCTGAAGGTGTGACTTGTCCTCCAGAGCGACTCATATGTGAAATTATTACATATAATTCTATTCGTCATAATAATAACAAACATAATTTCACGTTTGTTATTTTTACACTCAGAACCACAAGAGGGCACTCGAGGCTTGGGTACCAGTCCCTGCTCATCCTGTACCACTGAAAAAATGTCACCAAAAAGAAAATCCTGTTCTGCAGATTACAAGCTGCAGGTAGTGAAATATACAGCAGAAAATGGTAATCGAGCAGCAGAAATTATTACTGCAATGAAGAAAACCAAAAATGTTAATCGCGGGCTAAAAGCTAGATAGCCACAGCTAGAGGAACGAGCTCGCACATGGGGGTTTGAGTAACGTGCTGCAGGGAGAGGCTTGTCAACAGTGCAGTTGCATTTCCACGTCCAGGTAATTGTCAGGGAGATGAATAGGAATGACTTTGCGTGAGGACTTTATTGGTTTTACCGCTTCATGCAACGCAACCGTCTCTCTATCAGGGGGAGGACCACAACGTTACAAAAACTGCCAGCAGACAGTTCCATGAGTTTGCGACTTGTAGTCCAGTGGGACTTGTACAAGTTTTTTTCTTCTTTATTATGCATTTTTTGGCCAATGCGACTTGTACTCTGGAGCGACTTATAGTCCGGAAGATACGTTAATTAAAACCATTACCCAGATAGGGCCTGTTTGACACATTATCCATGCTGCAATGTGATGGTTTCTTGTCATGTATTTATTTTGTTGTGCTGATCGTGGAACATGTTTTCTGCTCTTTTATTGAAATATCAAAATTTTCATATATTTTCATAAGGAACCTGACACTTTGGGGAAGGGTGTCCCATTGTTGTAATGTAATCAACAGTAGAGCTGTTCCGTGTTGCCTAATGTAAAGCAAAGTTAATCCAGAGTTGAGAATTCAACAGTGCTGTGCGATATCTGCTGTCCTTTATGTGCATACGCACGGTTGCTCCCACTGGTGACCTTACTGTTATATGCGAGGACTCCACGTGCTGCTGCATGCCTGATGATGACTAAAAATACCCTATAGACATGCAGTGGCTATACATCCAGATTCAAGGACGGTGAAGTGCACAAGTCATTCACAAGTCCAGATGGGACACAGGACGTATTTCTGGGTTAGAGGGGGACTGGCACATGGTGTAACAGGTGTCCAGGCTATACTAATTGCACCATATACACTTTACATTCTCATGGCTGCTTCTCATTTTCCTGCTGATTGAATCTGGATGTGTTACAGGGAACGCCGCCATAGTTGTGTGAGCTAATAACAAAATCATTTTAGAGCGTTAGCGTTAGCACCTTTTCTGGGTGGACTTCTATTCTCAGCTGACTGTGAAGCTTTTTGCAGTAGATATCTCAGGGGTTTAATTAAAAAGTGCTCCATTATGTTTTCAAGTTTGGATCTGTCTGTTGTCATTGGGTTTTTTTGTGACGGGGGATAGGAGTGTGTGTGGGGGTGGGGGTGGGAGTGGGGGGTGTTTGCCTGGAAGGAAATGCGGCAATCTGTTAAATGGGATACATTCAGATAAAGATTCTGGTAAATTTTACTATTCTTCAGGGGCCAACTTTGTTATTTAAGTAGTGTAGCTGTCTATTTCTACTCCAACCAAACCTACACGTGAAGACCTGCGTCCCAAATAAGGCTTGACAGTAAACCAGAGAGTTAGAATTTAAAACATTTTGGTGAACGGCAAAGACAATTTCCATCAAGTCCCTATTGCTCGTAGCTGTGATTGTCAGTAGTATTCAGAATCGATATTTAATGGTGATTCCGTCATGTTATTGGTTTGTATGTTTGGGGGGGGGGGGGTCTATTTCAAAAACAAATTAAACTTAAAATTTTAAAATAAATTTAAATTATGGTAATTTGGGCAGTTTTACCAGAGATTATAATCGCGAGCATTGGACCTTGTTTCTTGGGTCACCCACCAATTCTAGAACAAAGTATATTTTCCTCATTTGTGGAAATGCATAACTTTGAAGGAATACTTTGAAGGTTGCTTCAATATCAATGACAAACCTTTCTCAAACTGGCTGAAGGTATGCTAGCTGCCCCTCTGTTCATTTCATGTTGCTCCGATGGCGCCAACTGTGAAGGTATCCAATGTTGCACAGTTAGCATTTGGACGATTTAGAGTACACGGTCCGGGTGCACTGTGTGCTGCCGTATTAGTGATCACTTCACACTTATACACTCAAGAGATCATGTGCAAGAGCGATGCATCATGAATCAAACTGTGCGACCATGTTACGCTAATTCACATTCTTAGCTAAATTACATCTAATCAGAAAAGATTTCTCTCCATTCAGCCAATTAAACCTTTTTTTTTTTAATACGTCCATGAGAAATTTAGCAAAGCAATGAAATCCATGCAGAGAATGTCATTCATAAACACTTGATTTAGCCTTGATGTGAATGCTAAGCGCAGCAGCTGTAGACGTCTGGCTGGCAGATGAGAACTGTTAGCTAAGCGGAATTAGCCATGTGTTGAAGAGATAAATGGCTCTAATGAGGAAAGCTGTCAGCACGGAGCAGAGATACCGCGCAGATCTGGATACATTAACATCCATAACCTCGCTAAAGCATAAAGCTGCAGCAGTTAGCATCATGATTGAGAAGTATATTGATGCGATTTTTAAGCTCGTACCCGAATTAAAATAATAATAATAATAAAAAAAGTTCAAATTAGTTTACATTTTTTGCCCACTGGAATAATAATTTAAAAAATTCTCAATTTGCAAAATGATGGTAGATTTAATTTATTTTAATTTAGATTTTTAAAAACTTTTTTTTAGCTATTAAAAGAAGGGGAGGGGCCGTGTTTGTCATCGTCAGTTGCGTTTTCACCGTCTGCTTTCTAAGTGCAAGTTTATTTATTTATTTATTTTTTTTAATAGTGGGGCTGGTAGTGTAGTGTTACGGTGCTGCGCTCATGATCAGGAGGTCGTGTGTTCAAATCCCAGTTCGACCTCCACTGTGCTAAGACCCCTGGGCAAGGTCCCAAGCACAACTGTGCCTCTGTTCACCCACCAGTATAAATGGGTACCAGTAAAATATACTGGGAAGGTAACCTGCGATGGACCAGCGTCCCATCCAGGAGGAGTTGAACTCCTGGTCGCTTCACGCTCTGGAAACCGTGGATACGCACCGGCCTGATGAGCCACTGGGCTCGGGTGTAAAAAGCCCAAAGGACTTTTTTTTTAATTTTCTTGTAAAGTTTCTTGTTGATCACATAATAATAATAATAATAATAATAATAATAATCCCTTTATTGTCATGTTTCTTTGTTTTCAGAAGGTCACCATGGTTACTGTGACACATTGAGTCATGTTCAATGACCCTTTGTATATTAAATTGTGGCTGTAGGTTCCAATCAGCATTGAAGTATTTGAAGCACTTTTGAACATACCGATGCGAATTAATTAATACATTTTGAGATTAAAGATGAATAATTAAAGATACTCCCTGCACTCTTCTGAAGCCTCACGACAGCTTGAGAGATCTGAAGTGTTGCTTTCGTCCGTGGGGTTTTCATCGTCCCCTTCCCTCTCTGCTCTCAAAAGGGCTTTGATACTCCTTTGGTTTCCACAGTAACCACAGCTAGGCCTGGGGGAGGAGCCGTTCTAATTAGGTGTGGCCACTTAAGAAAGGCCTTAGCTTTCTGGGTTTGACCAATCAGGTGGCCTCAAGCATCTGTTGTCCCAGAGGATCTCAAGAGGAAGTCGCTGAACATGAGACAGGGAAAGGAAGACGGATCACTGGGACACTTTTAGAATGATTACTCTGTCTTGAATGGGTTTATTGCCCCCCCACCCCTCCGCCACCCCTCACCCACCCCTCCGCCACCCCTCACCCAGAATAAAGTTCCACTCCCAAGGATAAGGTTATATTTCGTAAGTATTCACCCTCTATTTGTTCTGCTACATGCACCTGCAATGAAATGTGATAGGTAGGGATGGGCGGTGTGTCCGTATGTCATGTGATCTGAATATAAATTCCTGGAAGAACTGTAAGTGCATTCGAGAGGGAACCCAAACAAGTCTCACCATGAATAACAAGAAATTATCCAGAGCTACTGGGTTCTGTAGATGAAGCTCAATCATGCTTTTGCTGTTGCCCCCCCCGGTGAAAGTTAGCACGCACCATTACGGGGAGTGATCACACTATAGGTGCGATAGAAAAGTGACGCGAATCAATTTCTTTGCGAATTTTGATATCCACATCAAGATGTTTTGTGACTCCGCATGCCGGTGAATATTTTGTGGCTTAAATACATATATCGTACGAAAATCATGAGACAGTTGAGTGACAGTTTTGTGACTGATTTGCAAGTAATTTATGATTGGTTTGTGGATATTAGGTGGGGAAACAAAAAGTGAATCTCCTGTCGTAAATCGGTTGTTTTTATTCTCAAACCATTCGCTATTTATTAATGTGGCTGTAATACGAATAAAGTGCGAAGGAGGATATAATATACTGAATGTGACGGATGCGAAGCAAGTCTCAAATTTTCCGTGTGGAAGTATTTAACCAGTCGATTTTCCCTGCGATTGAAAAAGGAATAATTTGCTAGTAAAACAACAACTTTGGCAATCCTCTCGTTACATCCTTTCGGATTAATAGAGACTGAAATGCGATGATGTGAATGTCAAGAGCCAAATTTGTGAATGAAAAGCGACAGCTTTTGATCAATCCATAAATCAACAACAATAATAATAATAATAATAATAGTAATAATAATGATAATAAGAGTAATAATGATGATGATGATGATGCTGTTAATGATTATGATAAAGGAAAATGGACCGCAGGGGTTCATGAACTCCGGTCATTTGACAACATTGACATCGATGCAATAGAAGGAGTTTGACCTCTGTGACCTTGAAAGTTATGTGAAGGTCATTCGTGTTTGAAGTCATATATGTGGACAATTTGGCAGTCCTGGTTCACGTGGTTCTCAAGGTATCCCATGCCAAAGAATTTTGTAAAATGACCCCTTTTGACCTTTTATAATTATGTCAAGGTCATCCATGTTCAAACTTAGCCAAGTTCTTCCTGTGAGGCATATTTGTGTAAAATGTGGCAGTCGTAGCTCCAGCGGTTCTCAAACTATCATGTGCCAGACGCAAGGATGGACGAAGGCTCTTCCCTTAGCTCCCGACCACAAGGTGGCAGGAGCTGAAAAGTGCAGCGTATAACTGGGGCCAGTGATGTAGTGGTTAGAGTGCTGTGCTCATGATCGGGAGGTTGTGTGTTCAAATCCCAGTTAGACCCCCACTGTACTGAGACCCCTGGGCAAGGTCATAACCACAAGTGTGCCTCTGTTCACCCAGCAGTATAAACGGGTACCAGTAAAATATACTGGGAAGGGAACCTGCGATGGCCTAGCGTCCCATCCAGGAGGAGTTGAACTCCTGGGGCCGGTTGTTCAAAACAGTTATTTTTTAACCACTGGTTAAGTGGAGTTAACCGACCGTTAAATTTAACGCTGCCGTTATCTTGTTGTTCAAAACTCGGTTAACTTTAACAGTGTGTTAACTTGACGTTAAAGTTAACACACCTAAGGACCGCCGTTAAATTTTTTAACAGTGTGGTTAACTTGCAAGATGGCGTTCATGGCTAACGCTGCATTCATGATGCCGCATCAGCGGGGGTGGATTTTTATAAATATTATTATTAATATTATATTTCAACCAAAAACATTCTCAAATATATTTCTAATTCAATTTGAAAAGATGTAGTTTGTTATTTTTCTATTCAAAGGCACAAACAAATATTAATACATATTTACAGCACAAAGACGTACTATTTTTTAATATATTTTATTATTTTTATTTGTTCTATTTTTTATATACGTTATTAAAATATACAGTATTTTATAAAAGTACTGAGCATTAGGCTGCAGATCCAGGCTGGATGGCTTATGGTTATTTTCTCCATTCATTCTCTGTGCGTCAATGTTGGTGTTCTAACCACACGTGCAGGAGGCGGGACTAACAAACTGTGCTTTATTCTCACACTCGCACTTTGTTTGATTGGCATTGTTCAGCTATTATTGCTGATACTGATACAGTATTGCGCTTTTGATTGGTCAGCTCGGGCGTGCACATGCGCGGTGCCCGTTACACGTTCACTTCCGGTTTACTTCCTGACTCTAGTCATGCGGGACTTATCTCCGACTTTCTCTTCAATAACAGTCATGACGTTTATTTATAAGATTGTGAATACACATAATTTCTTGTCCAGCGGAACTCAACTCCTGTTGTGGGGGGGGTGCATGTGCATCCTGTGCACCCCCCCAGCCTACGCCCTTGATCAGCTACCTTGATATGCAACACCGTGGGTGGTTGGCGAATCATGCATTGAGAGTTTCAAACGCGCACACACACAAAAAAAAAAATAAATAAATAATATATATATATATATATATATATATATATTCATGAGCGCATGTATTATTGTTGATCCACATTTTTATAATATTAAAAAGCGGACCCAGACATCTTACCCCCTCCCCCCAAGTGTAAGTTTTGTCCGCTTAGGAAAATGTTGAATGAGCCCTCAGTGCTAACCAGTAACGTTCAACCACACTGTTAACTTTGACGGCAACGTTAAATAACGACGTGACGAACCATGCTTTGAGTAACGCAGATTTAACGGTCGGTTAGCTAACGCTGGGTTAAAAATTTAACCGCTGGTTAAAATAACCGTGTTTTGAACAACCGGGCCCTGGTCACTTCACGCTATGGAAACCGCGGATAAGCACCGGCCTGATGAGCCGCTGGGCTCAGGATGTAAAAAAGAAGAAGGATGACTGCAGCCTGAAGGAAACCGTCCACCGTGGATGAACAGGGGATTAGTGAGAAAAGTCTGGTGTATATTTTAATCCGGTTTCAGTTCCGGGTCGGTTCATGTCAGTGAGTACTGATGCACGTCGTCTCCATTGGAGACCCTGTCCTTTCTTGCACTCTCAGAACCTGATGCTGAAACCCCTCCCTGATGGTTTTCCGCCTCCTTGTGAGAGAAACAGAGATGATTGACAGACTGAAGAAAAGTACTGCGACTTATTTTGGCAAATCCGCACTCGTGTGCCGTTCACTGTGTGTGCTGCATGTCATTCATGATAATGTTTCTGTTTGGAGCTTTGTGCTCTTGAGAAGCTCTTGGCTGGCTCGTAATTACAGCCCAGGCTTGATTCGGGCTTTGGATCAATATTCCGTGACCTTGATTCAGTATTTGGTATCATCCTTTGACATCCTGACTTCATACTTAAGAGTGGTGCACCTGCCAATCACTTTCTGAGCTGACTGATCCGACACATACCTGTGTGTGTGTGTGTGTGTGTGTGTGTGTGTGTGTGTGTGTGTGTGTGTGTGTTGCATTATTTGCAGCATTTTGACAGATGTTCTTATCCAGACTGACTTTGAATTAGTATTTTTAATGTACAACTGAGCAGTTGAAAGTTAAGGGCCCTGCTCAAGAGCCCAACAGTGGGAAGTGTGTGTGTGTGTGTGTGTGTGTGTGTGTGTGTGTGTGAAAATCTTCCCATAGAGCAGAAGTGATGGCATCAACACTGTTTTATATGACCGTTGTCTTCCAGCCGAGGTTCTGTTCCTCCTGTTATTAATCTACGAGGGAGTTAAAGGAAGTGAGTGATGGAATGTGAGTGACGGACGTCAGGGTTGAGAAACAGTCGCCCACACATTCTTTCCATGTAGTATTGAGAGAGATTTCACAACAAAGAGAGGTGGCGTTTTTTGTTTTTTGGGTTTTTTTGTTGTTGTTTTTTTTTTTTTTTTCTCCAGCCAGCAAGAGCACAGGATTAACGCTGCACACGACTGACCTCTAGTGGTCGAGCTGTGCAGTTACTGTGAGGAATTTTTCTGCTGTTTGGAATAAAAATAAAAATCCTCCATTAAAAGCCAGATGTTTGGATGTTTGCCGTTCAGTTGAGATGGTGACAGCTTAAGTGCCTCACTAGTACAATTAACAAGTCGTTTTATTCAAACATCTTTAAAATCTGATATTGGTTACAGTCGGATTTATTCAATGACATTTTAATATTGACTCGGTGGTTGTTGAGTTATGCACCGCAGATCTCCACCAGGCCTCGTGTTCAGTACCGTGAGTGGTTTTCACGAGGAGCTGTTCATGGGGGTGAAGGAATTGTACAAGCGAGAAACTCTTTCCTTCTTTTGCTTTTGATTTTTTTTCTCTTTTTCTTTCTGTTGCTCACCTCATTTTCTTTTTCACTTTCTTTCTGTTGGTTCCCGCTCCGTTCCGTTCATTTTCTGTAACCACTTAATTCTAATTAGGGTCGTAGGAAGGTTGATGCCCATCTCAGCTGACCCTGGGTGAGGGCAGAGTACACCCTAGACGGCTCTCCAGGTGATCGCAGGACAGAAACACGCTTACGGCTATGCAGCTCCTCTTGATGAAATTCGGCAATGGTTCTTTTACATCAAACTCCCATCACAGACAGTGAGCGACACGGCCGGTCTTTGATAAACCAGTTCGCCGCACTGGGGGGACGGTGACAACCTTGTGGAGAGTGGGGCTTGAACCCCCAACGTTAGGATCGGTGATCCAGCACCGTTACCACGAGGCCAACCACTGCCCGCACATTCTTTATTTTAAAAATATTTAATATTTAAGACTTTGCTGTAGGCAACATAAAGCAGGGTGGTGAGTTTTAATCTCAGTGGTGCCGAACTGGAACATATAAAGCTTGTATTTTTATTTGTTTGCTCTGTATATATACCAGATGTTGGATATTTTTAGCTGTAATTCTGTGGAGAAGCACTAGGTGGAGACAAAGGCTGAAACGCTGCTAATTTTGCAGACTAAACGTGTCCTCCTGGTCTCCTGGTGGTGCTGTGCTAAAGCACGATGTGATGTGATATTAGAGACTAAAATAATAATAATAATAATAATAATAATAATAATAATAATAATAAACCAAATCTGGGGAGTTTTGAATGTGGCACTGTGAGGCAGCAGTGCATTTTTGTGGATGATGATGATGAAGAGTGTGGGTGGAAGAGGAGGGTTTTTCCAACCCCCTGCCCCCCTTTGACTCTCCTTCACTTTATTTATGTAATTTTGATTGAGAAAGTAATTCAACTCACTCCCAAAAGTCAATCCACACCATTGAGCTGCATGTTTTTTAATATATCAATTGTTTGGCGGTCGGTCAGGAGTTCACATAACATTGATGTCTGTGCTGAAACAAAAATAAATCGTACATGGGATATTAATACGTGAAGAGAACATGGGCAGTGAATCTCAGGGATTTCTCTGTGTGTGTGTGTGTGTGTGTGTGTGTGTGTCATCTCTCTGCACAGAAAATTTTTACAGATTGTAATTCGGTCATCATCATCTGCTTGGTCCGGGGGCGGGTCGGTGGGGCAGCAGCTTAATCGGTGAGGTCAAGATGTCCCACTCCTCGCCACTTCCTTCTGGGGGACACCGATTAGTGTCCAGACCAGCCGAGAGACATAGTCCCTCTCGTGTATTCTGGGTCCATCCCGGGGTCTGTTCCTGGGTGGCGTCCGAATCAGATGCCCGAACCACCTCAACTGGTTCCTTTCAAATCATCTCCCCTATCCAGATCAGAATATTACAATTTCTGTTTGGATTTATTGAATTAATAATGATATCTGCTCAACATCTCACATCGACAAGCTGCTCTGGCATCAAAGAAATTTTATTTTATTTTCTGTATTTGGAAAAATATGAGGTGTGGAATATTATGCCCCCCTTTATATTTAAATATCAAATTGCCTGTGTGTGTGTGTGTGTGTGTGTGTGTGTGTGTGTGTGTGGGGTACCTTTGTGGGTTGTAATGCACTCTCTTTGAGAACAGGCTAAATCGAGCCTGTGTGTGAGGACAGAGCTGCTTTTGTCCCACTGCTATCCCAGCATGCCTGTGTGAGTACAAAGGTGGCCCAGTGCTGGAGAACTGTGCTGTGGGGAAAGGACAGGGGGTGCTGGTGCGCACACACACACACACACACACACACACACACACACACACACACACACACACACACACACACATTCAGAGACTCACCTCTCTGAGGCGCCGTGTTTGGGTGTGTAGGATTTACTTCAACATTAAATTATTGGTACTTTTTTTTTATTTTTTCTGTTTAAATAAACGGAGTCCTGTAAGACGCCTCGTCCCAGCCAATAAAATTCGTCTTTGCGTTCAGGCCCTTTTTCACGTCTCAGTTTTGAGCGAGAGCTATAAATGTAGATCTTGTTCTGATGTCATATTGAGGGTGTACTTGGCTTTAGAATTTACGGTTGAGTGCAAACTAAAGTATTGCTTTTTATTTGTGTGTGTGTGTGTGTGTGTGTGTGTGTGTGTGTGTGTGTGTGTGTGAAAATTTTAATTTTTACAATAAATGTGTGCAATTTAAACGTCCCGAATTTTGTGAATTGATTCGAGTGGAAGAAATAAATAAAATGGAAGAAATCCTGCATGTTGAAAGAATTGAAACGATGAGTAATTTAAATTGTGTATAAATTATTAATATTTGTTCCACTATTTTTTCCTCACTCTACTAATGTTTATGTGCAACACGTGTGATCTGGTTGTCCCTGCTGGCCAAACAATTCTATTGGTGGACTGCTTGCCAGACCATACAGGACATACTATTATTATTGTTATTGTTGTTGTTGTTGTTGTTTTTTTTTAAATCTCTTCCTGTTCCTTCTCTGTACTTAATATTAATTTATCACTTTTTTATCATCAATAATAAAATATGATAAATTTATTAATTTATTTTTATGGATTTATACCTGCAGTGTCGTTATACAAAAATGCTGAACCCTAAAATTTCAGGCAGACACTTATTTGACACAAATTAAAATTAAACTTTTAAAAAAAATCTTTGTTTCTAGTAATCAGTTTTCAGAAGAATTGTTTTTATTTTGAAGTGGGAAAGCCAGTTTCTGTTCTGATTGGAAACATTTAATTTCCTTGTTTTTATAAATCTATTTTCTGTTTTCTACCACATAGAAGTCTTTATTCTGTCCGTCTGAAAGTGGTTAATGTTTTTGTGTTTATATATATATATATATATATATATATATATATATATATATATATATATATACCAAAAATAAAAGGACAGGACAAAGACTTTCTATTGAAACTCCATTTATCACTACAGATCTGTTCGAGGGGTGGTGAAACCATCCTCTCTCTTCAGGTGATTATAGAAGAATTCTGTATAGAATCTACACCATACATGTACACCATACATGAATCTATATATATTCTTCTATAATCACCTGAAGAGAGAGGATGGTTTCACCACCCCTCGAACAGATCTGTAGTGATAAATGGAGTTTAATAGAAAGTCTTTGTCCTGTCCTTTTATTTTTGTTATTTGCTCTACCACAAAGTATTGAGCACTCTCTTACGGAAGGATCTACTCAGAAAATCATATATATATATATATATATATATATATATATATATACACACACACACAGCAATACCTTGCGTACGAAATTAATCTGTTCCAAAGGTGAGCTCGTAAGTCAAAAAGTTTGCTCGATAAAACAAAAAATCCCATCGGAAATAATAAAAAAACAATTAATCTGTTCCAACCCCCCAAACTCATATAATCTGACACAAACATGTATATTTGACCTAATATATTAAAGATGAACATGTAAAAACAAACAAAAAATTCATAATAAATAATAATAAAACAAAAATAAACAAGTCAACAAACCCTTCCGATCAACTGTGCGAAGATGTCATGGGATCAGGCATGAGGTGGTGCGTAACAAAGGAGTAGGAGAATTTTGTGCATGTGCTCGCTTTGAATGCCAGCGAGGAAAGGCTCATGGTGAGCTCCCACAAGGCCAGTGCTTCTCAAATAGGGGGGCCCATTGGGTTGCATGGTATGATGCCGGGAGGAAGGGGGGGGGGGGGGGTATGACCCTTGGGAACATGCTTTTTTTTTTGTCATACTGTCCTAGAATTAAATGTAATTGTGCATCCTCTACAGTAGGTGGCAGTGTCACTGTGTTCCCTGTGGTGTGGGGAATAAGCACTGAGGAAAAGATATGAAGTGCAGTAAACACTATTTATACAGGTCCTTTTAAAAAAATTAACATATTGTGATAAAGTTCATTATTTTGTGTAATGTACTGATAAACATTAGACTTTCATATATTTTAGATTCATTACACACAACTGAAGTAGTTCAAGCCTTTTATTGTTTTAATATTGATAATTTTGGCAAAAAAGTAAAGAAAACCAAAAATCCCCATCTCAAAAAATTAGCATATTTCATCCGACCAATCAAAAAAAGTCAACCTTCAAATAATTATGTTGAGTTATGCACTCGATACTTGGTCGGGAATCCTTTTGCAGAAATGACTGCTTCAATGCGGCGTGGCATGGAGGCAATCAGCCTGTGGCACTGCTGAGGTGTTATGGAGGCCCAGGATGCTTCGATAGCGGCCTTAAGCTCATCCACAGTGTTGGGTCTGGTGTCTCTCAACTTTCTCTTCACAATATCCCACAGATTCTCTATGGGCTTCAGGTCAGGAGAGTTGGCAGGCCAATTGAGCACAGTAATACCATGGTCAGTAAACCATTTAGCAGTGGTTTTGGCACTGTGAGCAGGTGCCAGGTCGTGCTGAAAAATGAAATCATCATCTCCATAAAGCTTTTCAGCAGATGGAAGCATGAAGTGCTCCAAAATCTCCTGATAGCTAGCTGCATTGACCCCGCCCTTGATAAAACACAGTGGACCAACACCAGCAGCCGACATGGCACCCCAGACCATCACTGACTGTGGGTACTTGACACTGGACTTCAGGCATTTTGGCATTTCCTTGTCCCCAGTCTTCCTCCAGACTCTGGCACCTTCATTTCTGAATGACATGCAAAATTTTCTTTCATCTGAAAAAAGTACTTTGGACCACTGAGCAACAGTCCAGTGCTGCTTCTCTGTAGCCCAGGTCAGCCACTTCTGCCGCTGTTTCTGCTTCAAAAGTGGCTTGTCCTGGGGAATGCTGACCTGTAGCCCAGTCCACTGCTTCCACAGGTCCCCCAAGGTCTGGAATCGGCCCTTCTCCACAATCTTCCTCAGGGTCCGGTCACCTCTTCTGGTTGTGCAGCGTTTTCTGCCACACTTTTTCCTTCCCACAGACGTCCCACTGAGGTGGCTTGATAGAGCACTCTGGGAACAGCCTATTCACTCAGAGATTTCTTTCTGTGTCTTACCCTCTTGCTTGAGGGTGTCAATGATGGCCTTCTGGACAGCAGTCAGGTCGGCAGTCTTACCCATGATTGCGGTTTTGAGTAATGAACCAGGCTGGGAGTTTTTAAAAGCCTCAGGAATCTTTTGCAGGTGTTTAGAGTTAATTGGTTGATTCAGATGATTAGGTTAATAGCTCGTTTACACTACCTGAACATCATATGCTAATTTTTTGAGATAGGAATTTTGGGTTTTCATGAGCTGTATGCCAAAATCATCAGAATTAAAACAATAAAATACCTGAAATATTTCAGTTGGTGTGCAATGAATCTAAAATATATGAAAGTTTAATTTTTATCAGTACATTACAGAAAATAATGAACTTTATCACAACATGCTAATTTTTTTGAGGAGGACCTGTAGTTGCATGTGGAGCGCTGGGGGGTAGGGCGTGAAATGTTTTTTTTTTTTTTTTTTTTTGCTTCCTATAGGGGATAAATTAGGAATACAGAGCAGAGGAATACACGTGGAAGAATATGAGGCTCATCAGCCCTAAAAATCCAGTTCCCCAGCAGAGCTCGTAAATCAAAATTTTGCTGGTTGGATGGGGCAGATTTTTGGTATATCGAAGCTCGTATCATGGAAACTTATTATAAAAGACCCTTGTAAGTCAAGGTACCACTGTATATATTTATCCCCGACTCTCAGTGATGGGTCTTGTGTATAAAGGAGACTCTGGTTTATACAGAGGAGTTTTGGTGCTGGTGGTTTCCATATCTGAGCTCCTTCATTCCTCTAATTCCATTTAATCACTTCCACTGAGAGCACAAGTGTGTACTGACTACAGCCCTTCACTGTGTGTGTGTGTGTGTGTGTGTGTGTGTGTGTGTGTGTGTGTGTGTGAGGGAGAAAGATACTGATCTCTGTATATTTTTTTTACCTGTTTCCTCTGCAGGATTTGGAGATTGTGTATTCTTATTTACACGGAATGGAGGCGCTGTCCAATCTCCGAGAACATCAGCTCAGGTAAAATTGGCTGTGGAAGTGAATGGGTTTGCGGATTTGCAGAGGGAGGAGTGTATAAAATTCTGCTGTCTGTATACTCTATGGGTCAGAAAAAAAGAAAACAAAATGCAGTCCAACCCAAATCTAACATGGTGGAACTGTTGAGCTGTTGTTCAGATTCCTTTTAAAGAGAAACCGACTGCAGAAAAGATTTTCATAAGTGACACTGTGGTGTAGTGGTTATGACGTCCGACTCACAGCAGGAAGGTCCTGGGTTCGAATCCCTGGTTCAGGCTTTTCTGTGTGGAGTTTGGATGTCCCCCACTTGCTTGAGTGGGATTCCTCCAGGAACTTTGGTTTTTTTCCTCCTACAGTCCAAAGACATGCGCTTTAGGTGAATTGTCGGTTCCAGATTGCCCAGGAGTATCAGATGTGTGTTTGAATGATTGTGTGAGCGCCGGCCCTGTGATGACCGTGCGAACCGTTCAGGGTGTACATCACCTTCACCCAATGTCAGCTAAAGTTTGGTAATAGAATCAAGTGTTTAGAAAAATGAGTGAAATGGATTATTAATTTATTTAATAACTTGTAGTATCTTGTGATTGCATAAAATTGATAGGAAAAAGTGCAAATGTTATTTGTAGAGATGTATTGATTGAAATAAACTAAAATGTACAAATTGACAAAATAAAAGGAGTTTATTTAATTATTTGAATTGAAATAGAAATAGAATATGCCGAATTGAAATGATATAAATACATTATACTGTACCTATAATGTCGTGCCTATTTTTAATTAGTGGGTGTTTGGCGCCCCCTAGTGCCACTCATTGTCTGAACTTTGTGCTTGGAACTTTTTGAAGAGAAATTGTTTGCGTTTCAGAGGTTCCACTCTCAGTTGGAACAATCTCAGGATATTTTTGAGAATGGAAAACAAACCCTAAAATTTTAATTTTACAAAAATCTACATAATTTTATTATTATATTTATATTTTTTACGACAATCATAAATTAAAAAATGTAACAACATATCTCTCAACATATCATTTACTTTCATTCATTTTTTTAAGCCGCTTAGTCCTAATTAGGGTCACGGAGAGGCTGAAACCCATCTTGGCCGACTCTGGACGAGGGCAGGGTATACCCTGGACAGCTCGCCAGGCCATCGCAGGGTCCATATCATTTATATTTGATTTTTATTTTGCCTTGATAGAAAAAAAAAATGTCTGGAAAAAACTAAGTGTATATAAAGTAGAAGAAAAAGTCAAGTCTGTGGTTGAAAGGGGTTTTCAGAGTTGCAGTAATAAATTAAAAAAATACTGAAAATGAAAAAAACTTTCCAGCACAACAGTCCGCTTGAATTATAAGGCTTGGAATTAAATAACTAAATATAGAAATAAATGAAACAAATGCTGCTACAGCGATCTTAAATTTACTTCACTCTCTCGCACTCATTTACTAAACCACTTAATCCTACTTGGGTCGCTGGGAGGCCTACCTCAGCCGACATTGTGTGAAGGGGTACACCCTGAACACCTTGCCAGTCCGTCACACGCACAACCATTCATACTCACACGTACAGGCTACTATGTCTTTGGATGGTGGGAGGAAACCGGAGTACGCGGACGAAATCCACGCAAAACACATGCAAACTCGACACCGGAACTCCAGATAACGGGACTGGAACCGAGCAGCTTCTGACTCAAATTGTGAGTTCAGGGTTTAAATAAATGTTAAAGAGTTGAAACTATTCCTGCTGGACAGCTGGGAAATGGTATTTGTATACAAAACAGTAATTAAACTAGCCAAGGGACAAGCTAACAGTTTGATTAGCATGTCGCGTGTATGATTGGACATTGGTATGGATATTGTGATGATCTATTGACTGTGTGAACTGAACAAACTTATAGAGAATATCAGTATTTACCTCAGATGTGGTGTTAATTTGCCCAAAAAACATCTCGGTATGGCTCCAATTACATGATAATTACAGTTAGCATCCACCAGAAGTCGCGCGCCAATGGGTTCCAACATAGAAATTAAAAGTAGATTCTGACTAAAGAAGAATACATGATTTTTTTTTTTTTTGCCCTGTAGTAGAAAAGACAATAAATAAATAAGCAATGCCCCTGCAAATAATTATACATCTGGAACATCTTTGCGAGCAAATAATGATGATGCTGTTCTATTAGAATTTATGTTTCATTGTTTCAACCCCTCAGAAGGTTTTTCAGGTCACTGAAGGTCTTCACACCGGATTAGCTTCAAGAACAACAACAACACTAAACCGCATGACTTGGGTGTTCCAGAACATTCCAGACCCTGAGGTCTGTGAGGCCCCTCAGTGGTCTTCGGGCATCCTCTGGAATGCCCTTCACGTGAACTGACGTGAACTCATAACACAGCAGAGTGCGGTTTCTGTCTTCACTGTAGTGTAACGGGTGTGTAGCGCTGGAGGCAGCGACATCAAACGAAAAGCTCATCTTTCAAAGGTTCAACAGTTCGCTAGTCCATCGTAGGACCAACACACAACCATTCACACTCACACCTGAGGGCAATCAAAAATGGCTAGTTAGCCGAGTGTGCATGTCTTTGGACTATCGGAGGAAACTGGAGTACCCAGAGGAAACCCATATAAGCACAAGTAGAACGTATAAACTGAACTCGGACGTCCTCGCCGGGTCCTGGGCTCGTACCCACCACCTTTTTGCTGTGAGACGAACACACTGACCGCTACGCCACCATGTCTTCTTGAGCCTGAAATAATTTTTTGTTATTGTGATTATTATTATTATTATTATTATTATCCAAAAGACAAAGTCTCTTCCTGTGGAAACCATTCTGCCGTGGTTTTTAAATGTCTCTTTTTAGAAGACGACATCGACACTGTGTAGCCGTCTGCAAAAATTACACTCTCTTTCATAGCCTGTGACATGTTCTCTCTCCCTCTTTTACTCTCTCTCCCTCTCTCTCCCTCCATCTGTCTTTCATTCACTCCCTTCCTCCATCACTCGCTCTCTCCCTCATTCCCTCTTTCACTTTTTCACTCTCTCCCTTCCTCCCTCTATTCGTATATTTCTCTCTCTCTCACTCTCTCTCTCTCTCTCTCTCTCACTCCCTTTCTCTCTCTCTCTCGCTCTCTCTCTCTCTCTCTCTCTCTCTCTCACTCACCCCCTCTCTCTCTCTCCCTGTTCCACTTTCTATCCCTTTCTCCCCATCTCTCATCATCCCTCTCCCTTTCTCTCTCTCTCTCTCTCTCTCTCTCTCTCTCTGCAGGATGATGTGTGAATCCGTCCGTTATGAACGGCATGAAGCAAATGAAGTGCTTTTCTAGTAAGTGTGAACTGTTCCTTTTCTTATAAAGAACTCTGATATCAGATATGATCATGTGACTGATTATCTATTGATCTGAGTAATATACACACAACCACTTGTATCTCACTCCTCTGTTTTTGAAATAGTGTGTGTGTGTGTGTGTGTGTGTGTGTGTGTGTTGAGGGGATCCCCCCATCCTTCCCGTGTCCCCAGTGTTTTTGCAAGGCTATTCAGGCTTTGTCACGCCTTTGTTGTGTTCTCTCCTGTTCTGACTGGAGACAGACAGACACACACACACACACACACATCACTGTTCATGGTGTTTCCAGCCCCACCATGTGCAGGCACCCACTTTCAATTTCACACTCTATTTTCTTTTTCTCCTGGAGGCACTTTGAAGGAATCTGGTCTCACTCTGGGTCAGTACACAATGCCCATGAAAACTATCTGTGTGTGTGTGTGTGTGTGTGTGAGAGAGAGAGAGAGAGAGTGTGTGTCTGTGTGTTCAAAGCATTTATTTATTCAATATATAGTTTTTCTTATGGATTGCAGACATGTTGATGAATATCATGTGTAACATCGTATTGAAAGGGGAAGTGGTAGTCTAGTGGTATAGGGCGCTGGATCGCTGATCCAAAGGTTGGGGGTTCGAGTCCCACTCTCCACAAGCTTGTCACTGTCCTCCCCAGTGCAGCTAACTGGGTTATCAAAGGCTGGCCATGTCTCTCACTGTCTATGGTGTGAGGCATGTAAAAGAACCATTGCTGACTTTCGACAAGAGTAGCTGCAAAGCCGTCGGCGTGTTTCCGCCCTGCGATGGCCTGGCGAGCTGTCCAGGGTGTACTCTGCCCTCGCCCGAAGTTGGTTGGGATGGGCGCCAGCCTCCCCGTGACCCTAATTAGGATTAAGCGGTTACAGAAAATGAACTGAACATCGTATTGACTGATTAAAAAAAATATATACATTTTTACATATGTGTGTGTGTGTGTGTGTATTGATAATCATTGTCTAACATTTGATTTTGTTTGCTATATTCTGGCAGTAAATCCTTCTTCTTGCGGTATTGTGCGTAGTTTCCTATAATTTGAAGGTCCTGGGTATGATTTCCAGGTTCGAGCGTTTCTGTGTATCAGAATCAGAACACTTTTCTCAGATGCTCATGTGGGTTTCATCTGGGTACTACAGTTTTTTCCAATACTCGCACTTGCACAGAAACTTGCACATTAGGAGAATTAACTGTTTGAAAATTGCCCCCAAGTGTGAATGTGAGGGTTTGTGTGTGTGTGTGTGTGTGTGTGTGTGTGTGTGTGTGTGTGTGTGTGTTGGCCATGCAATCGTCTGGTGAGCTGTTCAGGATGTACCTCACCTTCACCCATTGTTGGCTGAAATTTTTTGGGGGGAATTTTTGATTTTGCTTTTATTGTTATTTTTTAAAGAAATTTTCTTGAGTCACAATCTCTTCTTGGCTGTCCTCAAACGCAGACATGATTGACAGATTGCGGAGTAGCGTGTGTGTGTGCGCAGCGTGGACGGTTAGTTGGTTAATTTTTTTCTTTACATCTTTGTTTACACAAACAAAATGCGACTAAAATACGAATGATGACAAAATACATGAAATATGGCAGATGCAATTTTTATTTCCTAAATTGGTCATGAGCGAAATTTAATAATTTTTCATTATTGCTATTTGCCGTGGCCACTTTTCTATCGCACCGCGAGTGTGATCACACCAAAGCGTCAGCTGACCACAGTGCATGAGCGCCCCCTGGTGTATGTACACACAAAATAATCTGCAGGTAATTTTTTTTAACACCACCCCCACCCCCCACCCCCCACCCCCGTCATATACAGGGATCCCTCGCTACTTCGCGCTTCAATTAATGGCTTCAGTGCATTGCATTTTTAAAAAAAATAAATATTCATTGAATTACAAAAATAAGGAAGAATAGGTGGAAAAGTTAAGGAAAATGTCACAAAAACAAGGCCAATTATGCAACCCCCCCCCACCCCCAAAACAAAACAAAAAACAACTCAAAATCTCCCATCAAGACCGGATACATTGTTGTGTGTGTGGCCACGCCCCCCTCTGCCGGAGACTAGTATTAAGTGTTTCTCAGGATAATGTTTAATCGTATTTCATACTTATATTTATGATTTATCTTTTTGTAGATTTTATTCCATTTCTATTTCTACTTGTTCTTAAATTTCATTTCACTTTCACTTTCGACCTCGGACAGCTTTGTTGGTATCTCCGGATGTTTGCAAAACAAATGTTGGTAAGTTGGAGAGCGTCTGTATTTATACTTAATTTACATCTTATGTTATTTTTCAATGTTTAATTGTTGTGATAAGAGTTTATAGCATTGGATATGTATTTATTGATATTATATACACATACATGTACGCATACGTCAGTCAGGGGTGGGGGGTGTAGATGGGGGGGGGGTGATCCTACTTCGCGGATTTCGATGGTCGCGTGGGTATCTCGGTCCCAATTAAACGCTGAAAGTGAGGGATCCATAAATATTGTTACCTCAAAGAAGTATTGAGAGGAAAAAGGGTGGTATTTCCCAGCCCCACTTGAAATCCAAAAGCATCTTGAATGAGATGATATGAAGTGCCACGCTGCTACATTATATTATACATTATGTTGTGAGTCATGTGATTGTATGTGTGTAATTAGCATCGACATGGGAGTGGGAATGATGAACAAAATCCTGCTGTGATGCTGGTTGGAAGTGTGTGTGTGTGTGTGTGTGTGTGTGTGTGTGTGTGTGTGTGCATACGTACTTGCTTGGGTACCCCCCCACACACATTAATAGGAAAGGAATGACATCATATGTTATTATAAAAAAAAAACACAGTATGATATAGCTCTACGAGAAACAACATCAGTGATATAATAAGGTCATGTGACCCAGAGATACTCATACCAGCCTCAGGTTGATTATTGTCTGATTACAGCAGGTCCTGGAGTGTGTACGTTCATGCTTTTACATGTATCTGCCATTTAAGTGTGGAAATATCTCATTAACAAAACACTTACATAGTAGTATATGCAAATTAGACTCCTCCCCCTTTTAAATTCGATTGGTTTATTGTGGATTTACACTTGTTGTGTGTGTGTGTCCAAGTGCTTGTAGTAATATATTAGCTCATCATTGTTTGGTCCAAGACCCACCGTACATGTGTCCAGACAAGATAAAGTCATTCTCTTGCTCAGCTTTAGTATGGAACTTAGATAGGCTCCCTATGTAGTGTGCACTAAACCCGAGGCAGGACTTCTGTGATTTCAGACATTGCAGCAGCTGGCTTCTGTTACACACTGATAATCCGGCGTTGTGCTTTATTAACTCACTCTCAGCATTCGAGCCAAACGGTGACACAGTTCATGTCTCTGTGCTACACATACGCACACCATGCTGTGCTAATTTAAAAGGTGACAGCAGTGTTGTGTTGCCATGTTGCCTATAAATCGTCGCCATTGTGTGTCCCTTGATTACATTTAATTGTGGGGTTTATGTTCGATGCATCAGGGCCATGCGTAGAGAAATAAGCTGGTTCTGTTTCAGTTATACTGATATGGACGTTTAATGCACACAAGCTGGGCTTTGAGGACCTAATTTAGTTTAAGTGTCCCCTGTGTGTGTGTGTGTGTGTGTGTGCGCCTGTGTGCATGCGCACAGCATGAAGGCCTTATTCAGTGGTCCATCACTATGTACGATAGCTACAGGCGCACACACACACACACACACACACACACATGCATAACAGCCAGAGAAGTAACGGCCTCTGAATGGTACAGTGCATCACGTGAATCGATGTGTTTGGGGTAGGCCTGCTTGTGTGGGTTTCTCCAGGTAATCTGGTTTCCTCCTTCATTCTGATAACATGCACATATTAGCATGCTAACTGGCTCTTCCAAATTGCCCCTAGGCGTGAGTGAAAGTGTAAGTGAGAATGGTTGTGTGTTTTGGACCTGTGATAGACTGTTAAGCTGTTCTGGGTGTACTCCGTCTTTGCCAGGAATCAGCCGAGACAGGCCTGAGTCTTCTTGTGACCCTTAATAGGATTAAGCTGAGCAACGAATGAATAAGTTAATAATTACTATTATTATTATTATTATTATTATTATTTTTGTTGTTGGTTCATTTTGAAATTAGAACAGATTTAAAATATAAACTGTGTGTGTGTGTGTGTGTGTGTGTGAGAGAAATTCCAATAACAGTAACCCATGTCCCCTTGTAGGTGACATGTAGCTGGGATACTCGCTGTACCCATTGAAACTAGTTTTGCACATCCTCAGCATTCTATCCCATCCTTCTTCCCGCAGGGGATTTGGGAATGTCGTGGTGTGATGCGAGTTATAAGAACATTTCTGTGACCCAGTTCAGTCAGCACTGTGCTGATAACGCAGAAGATGTCTCTCGCCCCTCTCTCCCTTTATACGTTTCTCCGATTAATAATTGAGCATTCAGGTTTCGCCTGTGATTCAAAGTGATGCGGTGGAAGCATCGGCAACCGGGATGAAGGCGAGACGAGAAATGAAGAGCGAGAAAGTCAAGGAACCAGGAAATGAAAATTAAAAGCGAGTGATGGATGAAGAGCAAGAGAGAGAGAGAAAGAGAGAGAGAGAGAGAGAGAGACCTGCTGTGTCAGTGCATGTGAAGGAACCGCCTCATTATCTCTGTTGTGGAAATGTTAGCAGGGACACTTGTGCACATCAGTGTGCGTGTGTGTGCATCTGAAATTGGCCCCTTAAGACCATATGACTAAGATTTCTAGTTGCCTTTGAAGCACAAGTTTTTGGAGGAGAGAATAAAAAGCTGGTGCATGTCTGCAGTCTTCTCATTAATGCACCATCATGATCTAAGCGCCAGTACAGAAGATGTTTCCCCTCGAGTTCATTTATAAACTCGGAGATGTTTAGACCATGTGGCCATAGATGATGTATACACACATTGATGGCTATTATTGCTTTATTTTTTGTCCTAAACGGCTGAGGACAGTGTTGGGAAGTGTAAGCCTGAATATATACTAATAAATCTCTCTCGAAGCTTCAATCACACTATTCGACGTCCCCACTGCGTCTTTTACGGAATTGGGTGGACGCGGTAAGAATGTACAATACATGCCGTAGGAATTATAAACTTTAGTTTCAGTAGTTATGGACGGCAGAGTTGAGCTTTTGGATGTGTTGAAAAATGTAGAGAGGAGGTAGTGAATATTAAAAGGGAATGTTGCATATTAGAAAGTAGATTGAAGCGAAGTAACATACCTCCAGAGCACTAGGTGGCAGTATACAGGACAGGAAAACTATGCTTTTGTCAGCCTTTGTTTGTTTGTTTTGCAATTTTATTCAGAATTTGGTGGAGGGGTGGGGTAAAGACAGGTGGCATGATGATATAGTGATTAGCACACCCGTTTCACAAGCACGAAGGTTTTGAGTTTGCAGTCCTGGACTCGGATGTTTCCGAGTGGACTGTTTGTGTTCTCCTGGTGCTTACGTAGGTTTCCTCAAGGTACTCTGGTTTCCTCTCACAGTGTAAAGACATGTGCATCAGGCAAATTGGCTGTTCCAAATTGAATCTAGGTTTGCATGGGAGTGTGAATGGTTGCATCTGTGTTACCCTGTGATGGTCTTGTAAACTGTTCAGGTTGTACCCCACTGTCATCCAGAATCAACTGAGATAGGCTCCAGCCTCTATGTGACCCAAAAATAGGAGGAAGTATTTTATTTTTTTATTTTTTAATATGTTTTTGTTTTTGGCTTGGTGGAGGTTTGCGATCTCTGATATATGTATATATCTGTTTTATGATGTAATTGCAGTGAGACCAGTGTTAATCATAATGAGAATTCTATGTCGGATGTTTATAGATGTGTGATCAGTGATTGTTGATTATGATCTATAATGTACTAACATGGTAACCAAGCTGCAAAAGCTGAAGTCACAGCTCTCTTGATTAATTTTACATTTTATTAAACAGAAGAGAGTTTGTCATGCATCACCGCGCACCGCTGATATCCTTGCACGACCTTCATGTGCTGCCTGCCGTTTAAAAACCTCGGTCTCTGAGAGAGAGAATCCAGCTCTGTCAATCTGGAACAAACTCAACAGGGACCCCCTGCTGCGGTTTCGAAGGTTGCGAGGTTGAGCAAGCGGTCAAAATTTGATAATGTCTGATGGGCAAAAGTGGGCCTTTGCTTCTATGCTGTTCTTTTCTCGATATGTCTGAGATTTTCATGGAAGAAAAACCTCCATGATGCGTCTTAAATCAGACTTCCCCAACCACCGGTACGCGGACCAGTACCGAGCCCTCAGAAAAGCTGAATAAAAATGTATTTTATTAATTATTGGAGTGTGGAAGATCTTTTATTTTGAAAAAATAAAAACGCTTGTCCTGGGCAGTTGATGAGGTATCTCAAAAATAAACCCTCAAGCTAGCAAAAATTATTAAAAAAACAACCATGTTTGGAGAGATTCCCAATAGTTCAGCAGTTTGTTTTTAGTTTTTTTTTTTTTTTTTTTTTTTTTTTTTTTATCGGTCCATGAAAATATTGTTTTACGTGAAACATGTGTCCGTGGCACAAAAAAGGTTGGGGACCACGGTCGTAAACAATCAACAACAGCTTGTATCGGTTGGCATGAACAGAACCATCCCCTTTTTTAATCCATGCCATCTTGTCGGATGCTGACAAAACACTTGAGGTGGTGGTATATTTGCTTTTGTGGAACCAATCACTCCACAGCCACTGAATATCATCAGGAAAATACAAGACTAATAGAATAGTATGAAGGTGGGTCTGGGGCTGATTTCTTTCCAGCCCAGATTGTAGATTCTTGCAACCCGATTAACTGTCTTACCAGGTCATCTCCATTAGCAATTGGGAAAAGCATGCGTTAAATTGGCATAACACGATGGGAGTGATCACATTAGAGTTGTGATAGAAAAGCAACTGATGTTGAAGCGATTTTATTATTTTATTTTTTTCAAGATTTTTTTTGAGAATTTTGACATTCATGTCAAGATGTATTTTACAACTCCACAATGCAAGTGATTATTTTGGGGCATAAATACCTATATTGTACCGAAGTCTCGCTATAATTATTGTGACTGATATTCAAGTGATTTGCGGTTGGTTTGTGGATGTTTTGCAAAAAAAAAAAACAGCAAAAAATGCAAATCTGTCGTAAATCACACGCTTTTTGTTCTTGAATTATTTGTTTTTAATTTGTGTGTTAATAGCAAGAATAAAATGTGAGTACACCAATGAATAATGACAAAATATATGCAATGTGACGGATACCAGCAAGTCTGAATCTTTCTTCGTGGAAGTCTCCAACTTTTCGCTCTTCCTTGTGAACAAAAAACGAATAATTTTCCCGAAAAAACGAAAAATCTACGAAAATTTAAACCCTCACATTGTACCTCATGTCCAACAGTGGTATTACTTCCTTGTGAACAAAAAAACCGAATAATTTGCGATCGATACAACAACTTTTTAGAAATTGTCTGCACATGTTCGAGGTCGCAAAGAATTTGAGACTACAATGCGTCAGAACCCGTTTTGCAACATTGTCAGAATTTTTTTTTGTGATGAGTTCTCAAGTCAGGCAACAAAAAAGCGATGCCATGAATGCAACACGGAAAATCGGCGTGTGAAAAGCGACAGCTGCGAATTGCCATTCATGTCAGTCACTTTTTAATTTCACCTCTGCTGTGATCACCTTCTTCCCACGATCGCTATGCAGCGGCTAAGACGAGGTCCTACTCTCAGTCAACAGCACACTGAGCTGGACATCTTCTGTCGGGACGACCAACACCTATGCCAATCGCAAATCGGCCTGCTTAGCCACCACATGTTCAGACATACTAGAACTTGATCGATTCAAATTGAAGGAGAGTCCGACGTCCATCACCACCCGTGTATTTCTTCATCCGATGGATTGGACGTTTTTTTTTTTTTGTGAATGACGAAGTTGTTGTGTGTTTATCAGTGAGAGGTGAAATTTGGTGCAGTTTGTCAGTAATTCTGTGGCCTTCTTGACACTTGGCCATGTTCCTTCCTGTTATGTGACACCATGAGAACACATGTTTACCGTGCATTGTGTCAGCATGCAATTTCCTTAAACACACATGACTGCATACACAAATATCTCTGACCGTGCTGCTATATTTGTGTGTTTGGGAAAGAGCAAGGGTGGATATAATGAGTAGCCTCCTGGTTTACCTCCCACTGACTGCTTGTTTTGCTTGCTCACTGTGGAACCTTTACAAAACTATCAGGCCTTTTTTTTTAAGCTGGAGAAACTGCAAAATGCATGTGGATTTGTAGCCATGGCGGTTGGGCCTTTGCCAGTCAGTGGGAGTCGCCACAGCCGCATCAGAATGCGATGGGAAAGTCTGGAATTGGATTAGTGTGACATGTCGGGAAAGTTTGACTGTAGGGATCAGGCATGCACAACTTTGCATGCATTTTCAACCTAATACCTATATACATGTCACAGTAGAGATGGCAATTCAGTAGAATTGGCAATTCTCCTAGTAGAGATGTCAATTGAAATCTCCCCAAGGAGAAATGCCAGTAGCAATTTCTACTAGGAAAATTGCCAATTGTACTATTTGAGATTGCAATTGTACTAATTGTACTAATTGAGATTGCAATTGGCAACTCCCCTAGGGGAGATTGAAATCCTAGCTCAATACAATCTCGGTTGCTATCTCACAATTGAAATTGATGGCAATTGAAATCTGTATAAAAGGGAACTCTCAAAAGGAGAACTGGAAATTGGACTAGGGGAGATACCAATTGCAATCTCTACTAGGAGAATTGGCAATTTTCCTCGTTGAGATTGCGATTGGCATCTCGGCTATTCAGTAGAATTGGAAATTCTCCTAATCATGTCTACTGTGACATATACGTACAACTTAATCCTATTGGTTCACAGGGGGTGGGGTGGGGGATGGAGCCTATCTCAGCTGACACTGGGTGAAGGCAGGGTATACCCTGACCAGCTCGCCATTTCATTGCACCACCATTATAAGCATTTATATGGACCGTGTGTAACCTTTTGCACTTCAGATTTCCAGCGTACAGTTCAGAGCTCAGTTTGTTTTCTGTATTTTTTTCATGCACGTGCGCGTTTCATCCAGGTTCTCCAGTTTCCTCTGTTCTTCCAGAACTGTGCTGAGGGTTGGGTTAATGACTGTAAATTGTCTGTGTGTGTGAATGAGTGTGTGCCTGGTGCCCCTTTCTTAAACCGGCATCCCATACTGGGCATACTCCTTCCTGATGTCCGGTCCAGGAAGAAATGCATATACGCCAGGATCAAAGCAAATCATAAGTCAGAACTTGTGTGTGTGTGTGTGTGTGTATAGTCTTTTCTAGTCTCTTATTCTTTACCACCTTTATTTCTCCTTCCCTCCCTCTCTCTTGTAGTCCGGATGACATCGGCAGCTGCTGGTACATCCTGCTCTCTGGATCGGTGTTCATCAAAGAGTCGATGTTCTTGCCCAGGTCCAGGTATGTAACACAGTGTCAGTCAAATGTCAGAGTATCTAAATGACCAGCATATTGCATCATACAGGCTTTGAGGTTTAAATCAGAGCCCAGAAGTAACCAAAGTGTTTGAGCGGAGATTTATGGGACTGTTTGAGAAACCAGAGGACATGTTAACGCCATCTTTTGGCTCAAATGACTCATCACTCAGTCACATTGTAGTTTATGCTGAAGGTCACGGTATACTGTGTAACTGATTAGTTCTCATGAACAAATCATAGTGAAGAATTAAATATTTGAGGATTAAATTTTATTTGGTGAATAAGAAGCTACTCATTCCAATGTAGCTGTAGAAACAAAAGATATATAGTCGATATAATTTTTTTTAGATAATTCATTTTTGTGCACCACAGACTTCCGATATCTCCCGTGTCTGTGTGCCTATTCCAGAACACCCATTAAGGCAACTTTGGGAATGATTTGATGGTGATTGGCTGTTATGTATCACTGACTTGAATGACAATGGGCAGCAGTTAAACACATACACAAATTAATTTTATGAAAGAAACTGAGACTACAAAAATAGAGGCTCATGCACCACTACTCAGACTTGCACAGACTAAAAAAAATCAATTCATTTAAGATAGACAGACAAACATTTATCAAACAAAAACACATGGGACATGAACTTGTTAAATGGATAATTAAACTAACAAGACAGTCACTCTAGAAACATAGGGGGTAGGTATTTATTTATTAATTTCTTTCTTTCTTTCTTTCTTCAAGTAACCGTGTTACTCCTCTAACATCAGCCTTGAACACCTGTCAATATGGGTGTTTATTGCAAGCTCTATTTTAGACAGTGCCTAAATCCACAGTATATATTAGGCCAGACTTTCAAAATTCTTTGTTGGCAATAACATGATAAAAAAAAAAAAAAGATTCACCCGGGAAGGAGGAAATTTTTTTTTTTTTTTTTTTTTTTTTTTTTTTTGTGGAGGCCACCCGGGATTCGTGGGGAATTTTTTTTTCTTCATACATCATGCTATATTATGTATGTGATGTTGTAAACAAAATAGAATTAAATAAATATCTGCAATCAACATACTGAATATCCAAGTTTATGCTTTAATATTGTAATCAACAGAGTATCAAGGTTTCTTCAACATATCAACTTTTAATATTGTAGTTAACAATGTGTCGAAGTCAAATACCTTCATCACGCTCCGTGCTTTTGCTGGTGGTTTATAGTCAACTTATATTTGTTCGAAAATGTCAGCAAATGTGTTGCTCAATTGGAAACACATTAATTTATTTATTATTTTCATGTTGAGACCTTTAATAGTGACAGAGAACAGTATTTTTGCCTCATCATTGCCCCCCTCCCATCATGCTTTCCGCCTTTGTTGTTAAGACAGTACTGGCCAATGAGAATTGCTGTTTCACCGAATTGGTGAAATTGACCAATCACAAGGCGTGGTGCCAGTATATTTTTATTTTTTGTGTCTGTGAATGCTCAGGTGGGGTTTTTATGTACAGTTTCAGCCCAACCAGTCATGTTACTGCCAACAAAGATATTTTTAAGGCTGGCCTTATTCAATTTGTTTTATATTCAATAAAACATCAAAATATGAAAGCTGCTTTATTTTTTTCTTTTCTTTTCTGTTTTAATCGACTTAATGGGTATTTGAAAGTCAGTGTGATGAGTTAATAGTTAAGATTCTGAGGGGTTATGAGTTCAATCCCCAGAGCTTCTGGAGGAACCATTGTGTCCTTCCGCAAATGACTTTCAGCTTTCACGGAGCAATTACGGATCTGCTTGGATTAGATTCTGGCTTATTTATAATTACTTTTCAGTGGAAAAATGAATTCACGCTAATTAACGGGGGGTATTTAATTTTACACTACAGTAGCTCTGAAAAGACTCCTGCACTTGAGAACGAATGTACCGCACTAATGTGTTTATCCTTGTGCTGGAGTTTTGCTAAATTCGTCATGTCCGGCTTAGGGACTGCGGAATGTTCCCAATGGGTTTTGCAGTTGTTTTATTTTATTTATTTGTTTGTGTATTTTTTTACATTTGGAAATGTGCTTATTCATACTTGGGTAACTGTTCATCGAAAATATTGACAGGCCAGGCCATCATGACAGATGGTTGCGTGCTTGTGAGACTCGTGCGTGCACATCAGCAATGAGCTTACGCAAACGCTTTAGAATCTCCGGTGGTTATAGTCTTTGATCTCCGAAAGAAAAAAATAACCCTCCATAGAGTTGTTTCCAGAAGCGCCAAAGTAATAATGATGATGATAATAATAATAATAATAATAATAGATGTCAGTGGTGGCCTGATGGTAAAAGTGCTGGATCACTGATCCCAAGGTTGGGGGTTCAAGCCCCACTCTCCACGGGTTGTCACTGCTGTCCCCCCAGTGCACTCACTGGGTTGTCAAAGACCGGCCGTGTCTCTCACTGTCTCCGGTGTGAGGTTCATGTCAAAGAACCATTGCTGACTTTCGACAAGAGAACCTGCATAGCCATCAGCGTGTTTCCGCCCTGCGATGGCCTGACAAGCTGTCCAGGGTGTACTCTGCCCTTGCCTGGCATCAGCTGGTATGGGCGTCAGCCTCCCTGTGACCCTAATTAGGATGAAGCGGTTACAGAAAATGGATGATGAATGATAATAATAATAATAGTACGATGGAAACAGTTCTTGTTATTTTTCATTTTCTTTTCTTTCTCATCCTTCTGCTTCCCCTTCCTCACTCTTTCTTTCTCCTTCTTTTTCTTCTTCTCTTTTTCTTTTTCTTCCTCACTCCCTATTTCTGCTCCCCCCCCCTTTCTTCCTCCTCATCTTCTTCTTTCCTTTTCCTCCTTCCTCACACCTTCTATCTGTTTTTTGGTTCCTCCT
>CM045750.1:23224418-23239418 GCA_024760905.1 Plotosus lineatus | reverse complement strand
ACAATTAAGTGTAATTGTGCATCCTTTACAGTAGGTGGCAGTGGCGCTCTCACTGTGTCTGTATGGTGTGGCAAACGAGAGCACCCCTACCACCTACTGTAAAGGATGCGCAATTACACTTTCCTTACTGGCGTTAGTAGTGTGCACATGCACAAAATTCTCCTCCTCTCTGTTACGCACCACCTCGTGCCTGCCCACGTGACTTTTTTTTTTTTTTTTTTAATGAAAAAAATGCGACTTGTAGTCTGGAAAATATGGTAAATATATTATGTAAACAGATAGTCTTTCATCAGCTGCATTGGCTAAAACATCCATCTGTCTCTCCATCTGTCTATCTATCGATCGCTCAAACTAAATATTTATTCGAGTTCTGATGAGCAAGATTGGTAGGCAGGGCATGGTATTCTGCTGCTGGTGGCTCATGGATTTTACCATGTTCCTATAAAAGGTACTTGCTGCTTTAGTTGTTCCTGGACGGCATGCAGTGCACGTAGCAGTGCAAGCAGCTCAGCCCAACATTTAAACTATTTATTCTTCCCTCAAGTGTTGCAACAGGAGCGTTCTGTTATTACAGGATCACGTTTTTGCCTGAAACTTGCTCCTGGCTTTCCCAATGCTCACCCTTACTAACAGTATAATGGAGCTGTAGTTTTTCTTATTATGTAATGGATAATTAAGAGAAAGTAAACAGTAGAAATAATGTGACTCCTACTGGGGTGGGTTGTGCTTGTGGGTTTTTGTCACCACCGATTCACGTTCCGGACCTCCTGCATGTTATGTAATGTGGAAGGAAAGGTCAGGAGAGGTGGGCATAAAGGGACCTGTCTCTTTATAGGTTTTTTTTTTTTTTTTTTTTTTTTTTATATATATAAAGGGTTCGAGTCAGATTTCATTTGACTCTCAGCACCCAGTGACTCAGTGATGACGAGATACCATGAATGCATCTTCAACACTGGTGTTTTATTCAATTTTATTAAAATTAGATAGTGACTTAAAAGGATATACCATTTTGGATGTGTTGAAAAATCTTATTCTGAAAGAGAATTTTAATTTTGTGTATAGAATATGTTTAATAAATAAATAAATAAACCCCAATTCATCTATAAAAAGGTCAAAACAAGGTCACAAACAGTAATTTGGCATACAGGGCTATTTTGACAAGTATGTAAAAATAATTAGTTTCCTTTTTTAAGGTAATTTTATATCAATACAGATGATGTAATGCTGCTTTTATTGCGACTCTTCTCTAGCTATTGTACATATCACAAGTAAGTAGCGAGACCAGAGGAGAAGCAGGAGCTGTAGTGTCCATCCGTCTGTCCGTCCAACTTGTTACTGTGGTAACGTTGGAAGAAAATGACAAAGGATCACATGGTTTGGTGTATGGGTTCCCCTCAGGAGCTAATAAAGTGGGATTGTATATGTGTATCGTGACCTTGTTTTAAAGTCACACGGTCACTTTTTACATATTGGACTTGTCAATTGGTCTTGTTGGCGGGACTGTCTGGACCCCTGTGGTCAATTTTTTTTGTTGTTGTTTTGTTTGCTCATTAAAAAAAAAAAAAGCTGAGCTCCATATTTATGCCAATGTTGTAAAGCATGTGCCCACACAGGCACCTCAATGAATAAGGGAAACGGTGCAGCAGAACATTGCCTTGTTTCGTCAGTGGTCTTTCTGTGCCTGCTGAAAATGGGACGTATTATGCTGTGGAACGGAACCTCTTTTGACCATATATGGAGTTGTGGACGCATAATGAAAAGCAAAGTAAAATGAGATTTGAATAGTCTATGATTACTGTACATATTTTAACCATGACAGACATTGGTCAGGTGAGCGCTGTGCTTTAAACGGAGTTAATAAGTGCTCCGGCGTGTTACGCGTGTTCACCCAGAGTTTGTTGTGTACTGTACACAATTTTTTTGTATCAGCTCCAAGAAAATATAAGAGAAATAGAAAACCTCGAGATGTTTATACGAGTAGTTTATATTTGCATATTTTAACCGTGACCGAGACGGTTCAGGTGAGTTATGTGCTTTAAGATTGGCTTACGAAGTGGAGCTCCATGTGTGCTGTGTGCTGTGTTTGCACACCAATTTAAAATTTAGATTTTTGATGATGATGATGATACTGCTTGCTTGAGTGTCCATGACAAACTGGGAGTGTTTCTCATTTTTGATTCAAGAATTATCTACTCGGAAAAACGGTTTCTAATCCCGAGGTAGCATACCATATCTGATGTGCTGCAATTGACTATTACTCTGTAAATAAAAACATATTTTCAGTGCTAATATCAGTTGTGGGACAAATTCTAAACATGCCACATGTTAATTTAGAGATATTATAAAAAAAAAATGGATTAATGAAAAAAAAATAGAACAAACAAACAAACAAAAAAAAACATGAACGCTAGATTTTCCATTTGAACAAAAAATGCCATGCACATGTTAAGAATTAGCTATTTTTCACTCGCACTGAAGGTGAGATTGTGATTGTTACTGAATGGCACCCAGATTTGGAGGGAGGAAAGTGCTATATTGTGTAATTTGTTTCTGGTTAAACATCCTTCCTTGCAAATGGATGACCGTTTTAACAGGTTGTGACATTTAGAAAGAAAACGATGAACAGTACAATATAGAAACATAGTGCTATGAGCAAGCAATGTCTATATGTACAGACAGATGGATGGATATTTAAAGATAGGACAGGTTAATGGAACTGAATGAACATCAGTAGAATAATAAATAAAACATAACTGACTTGTTTTATTACACACTGTATTTTCTTAAACCTCTGCTGAAAATCTGTCCATCAGTTTGTTTGTGAACAAAATCTTGACCACACCCATGCATGGATTTTTTACCAAACCTGATGGAGACGCTATCCTACTTGAGTCCCAGAAGTGATTTCAATTTGGAATCTTAGGGGTCAAAGCTGAAGGTCACAGCAAGGTTAAAAGTTTGGAGGTCTTACAGCTTTGAAAGTAGTGCTGATGGACATACTTATGGAAACCATGCATGAACCAACAAAGGAGACAAGTTCATTTTGACCTTCAGTGACCTTGAAAGGTCAAACTTCAACCATTTATTTTTAATTAGAGGACTATGACGATGAAATATATCAGAGGACAGACACTCGGGTAGTTAAAACTAGTTCCATGCTGCATCTACATACCACAATATTCATGTGGAGGTACTTTGCACTCTGAGTTCCACTGTAGTTTTTGAAAGCAATCATTGACAAGTTGGTTATAGTTTTGTAACCATCAGTGATGAGGCTGTACTTTGAAGCAATTCTGAATGGTATGATATTGTATAGCAGTTTAAACCTGTAGTTGTACCTGGTCTCGGGACTGATTGTTGGGTTATTTACGGTACACTCCAGATTCCTCCAACAGTCCGAAGACATGCACATTGGACTAATTGGTTGATCCAAATTGCCCTTAGCTCTGAATATGAGTGTGAATGGTTGTGTGCGTGTTGGCCTGTGCAGTGTTCTGGATAACTGTTGTACCCTGAAGGTGTTCCTGCCTTTACCGAGCGCTTTCTTCAATCTTAATAAAGATTAAGCGCCATGGCGAGTGAGTGGAAGTTTTGAACAAGAAACGCCTTCAAGCAAATGTATATCCAAGCATAGTCAGTCCTATTCAACTGTACATGGGTAAAGCGAGAGACATTCGTTCATTGGTGAGGTCAATATGACATTTGGTTGCATTAGCATTGTGGTTGAGTTAGCACTTCACCCCCACTGTGCCACTGTGTGTACGAGCTCTCGACTTTTATGCTCTTGGTCAGCTTTTTTTTTTTTTTTTTCTGTAAAAAAAAAAAAAAAAGTGCCGTGCCAGCAGTGTTACTGCTTTAAACCAAAGAGCAAAGCATAACAATGACAGAAAAATGGTGACTATTACTAACAGTCTCGGAGTTAAAATGGAGACTCAACACACATTCATTCAGAACCAAAGATTCCTATTTGAGATTGTGAGCTGCTTTTATTAATTCATGAATAAAATACATAGGTGCAAGCGGGTATATAAAAAAAATCTTCAATCGAATGCAAGCAGAATTAATGTTACTACCATGATGTGACTTATTTTCTAATTGCAGCATGTGTTGAGGTATTTTATTCTTTGTGTAGCCCAGGATGTGACTGACAAGCCAGACAGCATGTAATTCTTTGTTCTAAAGACTTTCCCATGGCTGAAGTCTGGTGATCTTTGGACATTCAAGTCATCCGTCCATTTATCTGTTTCCATCTGTCCATCCATTCAACCATTCATACCAGCCAGCTATTCATTCATTCATTCATTCATTTTCTGAACCACTTAATCCTAATTAGGGTCACGGGGAGGTTGGCGCCTATCTCAGATGACTCTGTTCGAGGTCGGGGTCCACCATGAACAACAAAACGAAGCAACACACACAAGGGAGATTTGAAACAGCCAATTAGCCTATTGCGAATTTTTTTGGGCTGTGGGAGGAAACCAGAGTACCTGGAGGAAACCCACGCAAGCACAGGGAGAACATGGGAGCTCCACATAGACACGCCCAAGCTGGGAATTGAGTTCAGGACCTTCTTGCTGTGAGGCGGATGAGGTAACCACTACTCCACGGTGCCGCCCTCCAGCCATCTATACGCCTATAAATTAATTTCGTTATCCAGCCATCCAACTATGTGGCTGTCCATCCACCCATCCATTTATTTATCTATCCACCCATCCATTTATCTCTCTATCTCGCCGTCCATTTATCTATCCATCCAATTGTCTGTTTCTACCCCTGCCCATCCATTAATCTGTCCAGTCATATATAGTTTAGCCATTCATCCATTTAGATTTGTAGCATTTAGCAAATGCTTTTATCCAGAGTGACTTTGAATTATCACTTTTTTTTTATACAAGTGAGCAATTGAGGTTTAAGGGCCTTGCTCAAGGGCCCAACAGTGGTGACAGACAGTACAAATTGAACCGCTGACCTATGGATCAGTAATCCATCACTTTATCCACTAGTCCACCACTGCTACCCATCTATCCATCCATTCATCTGTAATCTACTCAGATTATCTTTCATGGTCATGGAAGAATCAATAGCCGGTCCCATTTTACTTATAATTCACTTATAAATCACATTTCCCCCTCATTATTGTTCTCTCTATGGGTTCACTAATAGTACTCTCCATTCACGTACATGGTAATGAGCGGTTACTATAGAAACCAGTCGCGTATACGAACTTGTTTCTGAGCAGGATTAAGCGAAATTAATCCACATCTGGTGATTTGAGAATTCAGCAGCACCTGAGGTATGATTAGCTCTACAGAGGTTGTATTATACTGCACTAGTGAGTTGGTGTTTGTGTATATGTTTACCACACCCTGTACTTGCGCCTTTGCTCCTTATTTCCACCTTGGTGTTTTCTATAGCGTCTCTTACACACCCGAAGGGCCCAGCACTGTACTCCATTCATGGGCTATGATGTTGGCTGGAGGACTTTTCCAGACGTGGGGTCAGTGGAATCTTACAGAGGACATCAGGAACACTGTAATGTGCTGCGTGTGTGTTTGTATGGAGGGATTTATTCTTCAGGGCTGGAGTCTAGGACCGCTTACTTGTACATAAGATCTTTTGCTACTTCCATTATGAACACATGGCCCATGCACTGGTTTTAATGAATCTGCATTCCTTTTTTCTTTCTTTCTTCAGTTTTGGGAAGCGTTCGGCTGGGAGTTTACGTCGCGGATGTGAGTGTATCGTTCTGGAGCCATCCGAAATGATTGTGGTGAGTCCTGAGAAACCTGATATACAATTCTGGATATTTTCTTTTCTTTGAGACTCATTATGAGACAGATACAGATAAAAAAGTAAGAAGGTTGGTAGAATGTATATACTTACATAATATACATACATACATACATACATATGCGTCATAAATATTCAAAAATCATTTTTAAATAAATTAATTTCTCTCAATTAATAATATCTTCATAAAAATCAGTATTTTGTGTCAAGTTCTTGATTTCTTTAGTCTGTAGTAGTTTAATAAGTGGAATACAGTAACCCTCTGTCATTCCCGAGGGGTCCACTCCTTCCTGTGGATCCTGAAAATCCATGAATTGACGCGGTTTTAAAACCCTATGTATGATATTACATGCGCTACAATATGCTTGTTAAACACATTCTATAGCCAGTCTTACTTATTATTACAGTAATGATGCAGTAAAATGTGGTAATGATTAATAAAAACTTTTTAATTTTGTACTGCGATAATATATATGAATAAATAAAGCGCATAGGCTGCTTACCAAAAGCTAGAGATCATGCATGGCATTTGAGTGACATCATGGAGCTTAAATAGTCATTAAAAACACACTAAAAACCGTGAATTCATAATTCAAGCAATCATGTTGATGACATGCACGCGAAGGAGAAAGAAAGAGGTGTACACATCATCTGCAACCAATCAGCAGGAGGAAGAAACCAAAGCTCTCAACCATTGGCTAAATTTGAATCACGTTCCAGTAACATCTGGGGCTGCCGCTCATCCGCGAGTATGCGGGGCCGTGACCGGTGAACCGCGAATGGGCAGGACGTGACTGTAATGTACATTTTATCTGGTTAATACACCTGTTCAGAGTGACCCCTCCCTCTGATACACCTCACATTGCGGTTCCTATCACACAGTCAGGGTTGATTTTCACATTACTGCTGTACAATACCTCTTGTTGTATTTGTTTTGAATGCATTCTGAGTTAACAGCTTTCCTTTCATCATCGTTGATCAGAAGGACTTGGGTCTACTTTAGGCATCTGTTGGCTCGTAAACAAACGGTAAGAAAGTTGGGCTTCAAGTGTGTTCAGCTGTGTGGTTCAGGCTGAAATGAGCTACTGTGGTGCTACGAAACTAAAATTGGGAGAAATTGTATAAGGGAAGCTGTGTGAATGTATTAGACATTTGCAGGAACGGATGCAGTTCATCAACTACAAAAATAAATAAATAAACCCCAATATCGCTCCAGAGCAATTCCTCCAGTGTGATCCACTCCCGCGCTGTGCACGTGCTTACATCCAGATTCAGCTACTCTTCAAGTCAACGCGTCATTCCCTTCAGCTGCATTTGGTGCTGGAGGAGTTCCTGCTGTGTTATTATTGGCTGTTGTGCCTCTGTAATTATGATCCCATGCAGGATATGGACACTGCACTCACTCGAGCTCAATATATTCCCACTGCTCGGCGGCGTTGCCATAGCAGCGGTTGGTAAGGTAGCGAGAGATTTGATGTGTAATCCCAACGGTGGAAGGAGTGTGAAACGGGAGGCTGCAGTGAAAGTACAGATGAAGAGGTGTGTGTGTGTGCGTGTGTGTGTGTGAGATGGTGAGAGAGAGATAGAGACAGAGAGCAGGAGATGGAGACATTGCGAATGTATTAATCTCATTTCCCCCGGAGTGGTGTAAGGTCACGCCAGCTCGCACTTCCTGCATAGAAATCTCTGATCATGGTCTCGAGGCTTCCTGGGTGCATCAAAAAAAAAAAAAAAACATTTATCGCAAAATAGTGAGCGTTTATTCCACGCATGATGCGGATGTTCTAGCATTATGAATACTCAAAGTAGCATAAGGATATGGAGGAGACATGGGATATGTAATAGCTTGACCTTTGACTTTTAAACACGTGTCTGCTACACCTGCACTTTCAGCAGCATAGGAAGCGCCCTCCCTGTATTTTTTTTTTTCCCCCTTTCCTTTTTATTTGACGTAGACTTTTGAGTCTTAATACACACACACACACACACACACACACACACACGCACTCTTACAGACAGGCTCACACACCCAGTGCTATTTTTACGCAGTGCAAGAGATGGGGATGGGAGGGGGCAAGGCAGAGAGGGAGAGAGCGAAAGAATCACTCGTCTCGCTGATCCTCTGGCAGGTGGACTATATGGATGAGAATGAGGAGTATTTTCAGCGCCAGGCTTCGCATCGTCAGTCCCGGAGGAGATTCCGCAAAATCAACCAGAAGGGTGAAAGGCAGACAATCATCGACACGGTGGAGCCATACCAAGCGGGCAAGCCGCCCATAGCTCGTGGATACCACACGGTGAGTACTATACAACTTTGTACACTCGTGTGTGTGTGTGTGTGTGTGTGTGTGTGTGTGTGTGTGTGTTCATTTTGTGTTGCATTGGCTTTGGGAAATGATGTATATTATTGCATATCGAATTATGGCGATAAGCATTATTGCTTTCATGCTTCACTCTTCTTTTCTGTTTTGTCCTATATCCACATTTCTCTCCATTTATTTATACATTTGCATTGTGGACAGCTGTCTGTTTCCTTCAAATCATTTTAGAATTTTATTATTATCGGCATTTTTATCTTTTTTTTTTTTTTCCAAGTCGGAAATTTTAACTATGTGTATAATTAACAAAAAATGCTGACATGGCAAATACATTTGCTAGTTATCTGTTAAAACAACAAGAAATAAAATATTCTCAAAGTTTATTTCATACCTCAAGAATGCATACTAGGTCCAGAAGTTTTTTTGCCAAGCTCAGGCTAATGGTTTACATATTAGGAATTAAATGCTGGCAGTGGTAGCCTGGTAGTAAAGGTGCTGGATGGATCACTCATCCTAAGGTTGGGGGATGAAGCCCCACTGTCATCGGGTTGTCACTGTCCTAAACCCCCCCCCCCCCCCCAACACACACACACACACACACACACACTCCGGTACAGCTAACAGGGTTATCAGAGGCCGGCCATGTCTCTCACTGTCTATGGTGTGAGGTTCATGTAAAAGAACCATTGCTGACTTTCGTAAAGAGTAGCTGCATAGCCGTCAGCGTATTTCGGCCCTGTGATGGCCTGGCGAGCTGTTCAGGGTGTACTCTGCCCTTGCCCGGAGTTGGCTGGGATGGGCACCAGCCTCCCTGCAAACCTAATTAGGATTAAGCGGTTCCAGGAAATGAATGGTAATTGAAGTCTATTTCCAAAATAAAAGTAGTACACGAGCTTAAGGTGCTAAGTAGGTCCTTTCATAATTATTTTGGATTATGTTTTGGGTCAGACAACTATTTTAAGTCTGTTACATTTAGAAAATTTATACACAGGATTGTTGTGTACATTTTGTAATCGATATGAACGCCATCCAAACTTTCCCGTTTTACTGAAAAAAATTCTATTTTCATCATCAGGTGGTTTTTATTTACATTATTGAAGTTTCAACCTGCTAAATTGCATTTTTTTTACGTTATCTTGTTTGAAAAGATTGATACTTGTGCGTACTTGAGCGAGTGCTTGACACGGCGCGATAAGAACAGCATACAGATATTTTCCAATCCGTTTGTTCAACATAACTGATATCAGTACAGTATACAGATGTTTGAGTAAAATAAAACTAGGCACATTTACATATAATGCTACATATGCATTTAAATATACTGGGTTTGTAAATGTAATCACTTCCACGTTTACACTTTCTTCCACGTATATCACTTACCTCAATACAACGCCGCCCACCTGTGTGAGGATTTGGTACTTTTTTTTCTGTGAAAAGGGTTTTAATAACCAGAGCATGTTTTGGTAGGTTACGGGTATAGACCATACATGTAAGCTCTTATTAAGTGTGGCTTTAATTCCTCTTTTAGGAACGATATTGCTTCAGGGTCAATTTAGCACCATCTATTTGATAAATATTAGAATTTCTGAGGAAACAAATACATATAACCCGGGAAAAATAATAAATTATCATATAGCCAGCTGTGTAATGTCAAGTAGGATATTTTATCTTCTGTAACTACAGTTTATCCTTTTAGGATTTTTAGGTCAGTTACATTTATAGAAAAAAATAAAAACAAATGACAATCCATGATTTTTGTTTTCTGTATGTTAATACAGTGATCCCTCGCTACGTCATGCTTCAGTTTTTGTGGCTTCAGTGAATTTCAGGTTTTTCAAAAATATTCATCAAAAAAATAAGGAAATTAAAGAAAAATGGGGAAAAGTTAAGGAAAATGCCACAAAACAAGGCCAATTATGCAAAAAAAAAAAAAAAAAAAAAACCCAAACAAACAAAAAACAACACAAAACCCCACAACAAAACTACTTACATTTTTATGTGAGGTGCGCATCTGTGTGCGTGCGTCTGTATGTGTGTACAGACACTCCCTGATTTACATTTTTAAGTGGTTCCGGGCGGCCGAACGACAGTTGTTACAGTGACGTATGCACGTGTGACGTATAACGCTCATTCTTTACTATACATCCATAAATACATCACCGTATTTCATTAAACACCCCTAAATCAATTATTATACACCCGAGCCATAGCATGAAGCTGAGCCGACTCACTTTACATGAACCTTAAAACAGCCAATCAACGCTTACAATATGTGAGGCTCTCAATACCAAAAGTAGTGCACTTGCTAAAAGTAGTTTACTTGCTTGAAACAAAGCACGGACTTCCGGCTTTCAAGTGAGCAAGGACTTCGTTGAACTCGTTTAGTACTCAGCTTGCACTGATGTGAATCACCAGCAGAGCAGAGAGTTCTCTCTTTCCTGGATTCGGGTTTTCATATTTTACAACTCTCTTTGCTTAACTGAGTATGCATGGTAGATTGCGCCAATCCGAGCAGATGGTTAATTCATCTCTGTGTATGAGACTTACACCCATGCAAGTAGGCTTACACTTCTGACCAACCATATTTGCTTCAGGTTACAAAAGTCCGCAAAACAATGTGAACACAAAGATCACAGAGACGACGTCTTAACACAAGAGTAACACGCTATATAACTGAGATATATATATATATATATATATATATATATATATATATATATATATATATATATATATATATATATATATATATATATAGAACTGAACTAGGAAGGAGGGGCACATTCAGTCTGTCGTTTGTAAACAATGGACGCAGCATCATTATGTCATTACGTCAGCGTACTACTTATGTATGTCTAAACTCAAAATCTGACTTTTTTTTTTGACAAAAAACTTAAAAGCGAAAAAACGTAAAACAGATAACCGTAAGTCGGGGAGCGCCTGTACTTATATTTTACATCTTATGCATTACTTTTGAATGTTTGCTATTATAAGCATTTATAGCATTGAATATGTATTTATTGATATCTGCACATATACATACACACATCCCCCAGTGCAGCTAACTGGGTTATCAAAGGCGGGCCATGTCTCTCACCCTCTCTGGTGAGAGGTTCATGTAAAAGAACCATTGCTGACTTTCGTAAAAGAGGAGCTGCAAAGTCGTCAGTGTGTTTCTGTCCCTTGCTAAAAGGGTTGTGACAGGAAGGGCATCTGACGTAAAAACCTCTGCCAAACCAAATGTGCGAATCAGATGATTCGCTGTGGCGACCCCCGAGAACAACAAAAAGCCAAAAAGAAAAGAAAGAGATATACACACATACATGGAGGTATATGTCAGTCGGGGGGAGGGGGTCGATCCTACTTCGGGGAAATTGGCGGTCTGGGAGGGGGTCTCGGTCCCCATTAACCGTGGAAAGTGAGGGATCCCTATATTCACTCGTTATCATTTTCACCATCAGTACTTTTGTCTGTTGCGTCATTCATGTGAGAAACTTTAGCGTATTAAACAGAATTGCAGAAATATGAGACACGGGCTTGAGGGAGAGAAATGCTGCATATTAAAATGCTCTTCGGACAGTGGTGGCCGAGTGGTAGGGTGCGGGATTACCGGTCCCAGAGTCAAGGGTTCAAGCCCTGTTGTCCCCCTCTCCCAGTGCAGCGAACTGGGTCATCAAAGGCGTACTAAGTCATCCACTGTCTGCAGTGAGAGATATTTAAAAGAACCATTGAAAACCAGTGCCCCCCCCCCCCCCCCCCCCCCCCCCCCCCCCATTGAGTTGCCCTGTGTTAGTCTTGTGAGCTATCCAGGGTGTACTGTGCCCTTGCCCACAGTCGGCTGAGATGGGCGCCAGCCTCCCAGCCAGCCTAATAATAATACTTATATTAATATAATTAATTATTCAAGCCCTGAAAATAATAATAATTATTATTAATAACCAGAAAATAAATGATAAAATGCTTTTATAATCTTCATCGACATTAATTGTCAGTTGCTTTTGGTTTCATGCTCGTTTTTCGCCATATCTGTTTCTTCTTTTCACACCGTCATCTCTCTCTCTCTCTCTCTCTGTGCAGCTTTCTCTTCCTCCTTATTATGTTTTAGTATTTGTAATTCCTTACATTTTTTTATCAGCTTCTTTTTTTTCCTATTAGTCATACGAACAAGCCGTCACCGTTCTCAGACTCGGTTTTGACAATTTTGTTTAATTTCCTCTCACTTTTGTTGCCATATTTTTCTGTTTATTTATTTACTTATTTATTTTTGCTTACTTAGGTTGCTTTCCTGTTAGTGGTTTGCTGTAATATTAGGTTGTTTCCTTTGTTTGGTGATCTTTTACCAGGATGCAGTGCTAGGTTTTGTAGTCACTCTCTGTGAAAGTCATAGCTGTTGTCGTGTCTGTCGATTCTCGGGAGGTCCTTGTTGCTCTGGGTAAAGTGCATCATGTGACAGCAGTTTTCTCCTCCCAATTCCCACTGTGTTCTTTACGGATTGTTCAAGTGTGATGCACTGTGCTGCTTCGGGTGTGTGTGTGTGTGTGTGTGTGTGTGTGTGTGCACGAATGTGTGTGTGCACGAATGTGTGTGATAATTGGTGTTGTGATATGTGCACATCACCAAGCTTCAGGCCGGTGGATGGAATATAGATAGAGATAGGGATTGTGGGTAAAAACAAATCAGAGCCCGTGGAGGGATTTGAAAAGTGGGCGGGGCGAACTGAAAATTTAGGGAGTCCATGCCGTCAGTATGCACATATCCATTGATTTACTTATTTCCGAGTTCCGATCCAGTCATGCCTCGGCTCAGTCGGATCTGAAAAGAGAAGGAATAGCGGTACCGGTACATTCACCAGCAGGCAACCATATATTGCTGTATACTCGATGCAGAAGCATTTACAGGACCCCCCCCCCCCCCCCCCCCGTTCTGTGGCTTCATTTCATATGAAGCTAACTTGAAGAACACCCCCATGGTACAAGAACGCCATTGTAGATAAATCAGAAGGCAGTAATCGAAGTACAGAGAATTCATCATCATCTTCCGCTTCTTCCAGGGTTGGGTCGCGGGGGCAGCAGCCTAAGCAAAGAGGTCCAGATGTACCTCTTGCCAGCCACTTTCTTCAGCTCTGCCGGGGGGACACAATGCATTCCCAGACAAGCTTAGAGACATAGTCCCTTCAGCGTGTTCTAGGTCGACCCCGGGATTTCTTCCCGGTTGAACATGCTCGAAACAACACACCAGGGAGGCGTTCGGGAGGCATCCTGGCCAGATGCCTGAGCCACCTCAACTGGCCCCTCTCAATGTGAAGGAAACGGCGGTTCTACTCTGAGCTCTCCCCGGATGGTAGAGCTTCTCACTTTATCTCTAAGGGAGAGCCCCACCACACGGCGAAGGAAGCCCATTTCAGCCGCTTGTATCCGCGATCTTGTTCTTTCGGTCACTACCCAAATATACTTACCCACTACCTCGTGACCATAGGTGAGGGTTGGAACGTAGATCGACTGGTAAATTGAGAGCTTTGCCTTGCGGCTCAGCTCCATCTTCACCACGACGGACAGGTGCAGGCTCCGCTTTACAGCAGAGGCTGCAGCGATCCGTCTGTCAATCTCCCGCTCCCATCCTTCCCTCACTCGTGAACAAGACCCCAAGGTACTTATTTCCTATTCATGATATGAAAGGCATATTCACGATATGGAAGGTTTAGTGTTTTTATCACCAGAATGGACTTCCAATGCTGTAAAAATGTCTTTTAATTATTTAATTAATTAATTTTTTTATGGGCGTAAGGGGTATTGTCACGTGCGATGTCTGTCCATGCATCTGTCCACCAGCACCATCACTGATCACCACTGTGGATGTTGGAACTGGCTAACTACACAAGCCGAGCGATTTTCCTCATGGCCCGGTATCCAATAATACCGTTGCAGCCGCCATCTTGAATTTCTATTCTGTGCACTTGGTCAACAGCAGTGAAAGGATGTTGCCCTATTTCCCTCTCTGTGAGCCCTTCAAGGTTTGTTGTGTAGTACATTACTGTATCTCCCTGTTAGATGAAGACAGACCGTACAGTGTCCTGAAAATTTCGATAACTGCGGGGACGTTGTTAAAATATGAAAATGTGCCGTTTTAAAGTGCATACCACGTCCATGCCGGGTTCTCAATGCATTTAACATTACTACGACCAATCAAATGCACTTACCACATGCTTCCCATGTCCTCACCACGTCCTTATAGGTTCCCCCTCGATTCCTACAATGGTGGACAATTCTTACTGTGTCCACAGAATTTTTTTGAGGACATGGTGAAATCAGGGCTGAGCAAGATGAATGGCGATCCAAAGAACAATTTTAATACCTTCCTAAAGATATCATCAGGAATTCATCCGAAGCTTATTCACAGTAGTGAATAGATCAATAGTCACATGATCACTGTTCTCCAGGACTGCTTCCTGTTGACCGCGCTGGACAACACTGAAGCTGGTGCATAATGGCGGCCCCTTTTTAATGTTTATATTTAGCTTAACGGTCATGTTCTTTTTCCAGCAGTTTCCTGCAGTTGTGGAATGCACATCTGTAATGAGAACTGCTTTAGGCACATTCCATAATCCTCACCCCACCCCCACCCCCCACTCTTCCATTCAGTACCCCAAATTCCTACGATTCCCAAAGGGAAAGTACTAGTGTTCCCTCGCTTATCTGAGGAGACTCACATACACAGAAAAACGTCTCACATCTCTCCACCCCCGGCTTGACGTCAGAAGAAAGTCCAATGTTCTCACGTCTCCAGCACGTTTTGACCCAGAACCGCTCCAAATTTTGAGACATCTATGGGAGGTGAACGGTGTTGCAACATAATGACGTTTTCGCAAACCAAAAAAAAATCACATGCTTTGTCC